>JAABKJ010003343.1:0-26137 GCA_011634705.1 Andricus grossulariae
AAAAATAAGAAGGCGGACAAAATTAACATTACAAGGTCAAATTTTGATTACGTCATAGACTACCATTTACCCTTAAATCCACCACGATCTAACAACTGACATGATGTTCTGTCGAAATGACTTGTGTTGAAGAAGGTTATATCAGGTTATATTACCGTCGGCCACCGCACGACCACAACACTATGGTCGGCCACCGCACGACCATTACACCACCGCGAGCTCCGGAGACGAAATTATATCAACCCTAAAATGCCATCTGATTTTACACTGCCCTTTTAAACCACATATAGTCATAATTCAGGCAATAAAACGCTAAAAAAATATCCATAAAAATGAAGTTTTTAACCATTTTTGAAATTACTACTACCCGAAAAATCACTCAACATTTTTTAGGTTCACCGGGTTAAGCTAAGATAGTTGAAATAGTTCCAAGGGAATTCAAAGGGCCCTTTAATAAGGTTTTTTAATGAATTTTTCAGGATATCAAAGAATTTCATAGAAATTCGACAATTTCACGGAAGTTCAAGGAATATCATTGGATATTATGTAATTTCACGGGATTTTATAATTCTTGATGGAAATTTCAAATAATTTATTCACAAGAATTGAGGGATTTCAAAAAATTTTAAAACCTTGTTAAATATTTCAAGGCATTTCCATAGATTAAACAAAAATTGAAACATTTTACAGAATTTCAAACATTTGAAAAAGTACTTCGAAGGATTTCAAGAAATTTGTGAGAACTTGAAAAAATTCAAGGGATTTCAAAAGATTTCAAAGGATTATGAAATTTCAAAGAATCTCTAAGACTTTCAATGCTTTGAAGGAATTTAAAAAAAATTGCATGCGGTTTTAAACAATTTCCTAGCATTTCGGAAGATTTGGAAGGATTTTGTGGGACCTATAAGGTTTTAGAATACTTGAAACGATTCCAAGGGATTTTTGAAGGACTTTAACGTATTTTATAAAATTTCAATGATTTGAAGGGATTTTAAAATTTTGCAGTAAAATATTTTAATCGATTTCCCAGTATCTCAAAAAATTTCATAGGACTTCAAACATTTTAAGGGATTTCAAGGAATTTCAAGGATTATCATTATATTTCATCAACTTCACAAAACTTCAAGGGATTTTATAATATTTTAATGAAATGTCGAAGAATTTATTCACAAGAATTTCACAGATTTGAAGAGATTTTTAAATAGTTCAAGGTATTTCCACAAATTAAAAAATAAAAGAACGTGAAAGATTTTAGGATATTTTAAGATTCCCAGGAATTTTAAGGAATTTCAAAGGATTTTAAGGATTTTAGGGTACTTTACAAGATTTCAAGGAATTTTCAAGAGCTTTAAAAAATTTTAAAGGATTTCAAAAGATTGGAAATATTTTAGGGTATTTAAAATGATTCCCAGGAAGTTTTGAGAAATTTAAAAACTTACAAGGAATTTCATAATATTGTAATGAAATATTAAATATTCTATTCAAAAGAATTTATAAATTGCAAAAGATTTCAAATATTGGAAGAGATTTTCAATAATTTGAAGGTATTCTCAAAGATTTTAAAAATGTTGGGATATTTAACAAAATTCCCAAGAATTGCAATAGATTTCAAGAAATTTTAAAGGATTTTAAAGATTTTAGGGTATTTTAAAAGATTCCAAGGAATTTTCAAGAGCTTTACAAAATTTGAAGGAATTTAAAAAGTTTTAAAAAGATTGGTAATATTTTAGGGTATTTAAAATGATACCAAAGAGGTTTTGAGAAATTGAAAAAATTTCTAGGAATCTCAAGGAATATCCTCAGATTTCATGTAACTTCAAGGTATTTCGATGGATTTCATAATATTTTAATTAAATTTCAAAGAATTTTTTCACAACAATTGAAGGATTTCAAAGGATTTAAAAGGTTTGAAGAGATTTTCAAATATTTCATGGTAATTACCAAAGATTCAAAAGAATTTGAAAGATTTCGGGATATTTTAAAAGATTCTCAGGAATTGCAATTTCAAAGAATTAGAAATATTTGAGGATATATAAAGGATTCCAACGAGCTTTCAAGAGATTAAAAAATTTTTAATGAATATCATCATATTTAATGTAACTTCACGGCATTTCAAAAGATTTAATAATATTTTTATGAAATGTCAACCAATTTATTCACGAGAACTGAGATATTTCAATGATTTGAAGAGATTTTCAAATATTGCATGGTACTTTCCAAAGATTTTAAAGAATTTTAAAGATTTTGGGATATTTCAAAAGATTTTAAAGTTTTTTGGGTATTTTGAAAGATTCTAAGGAATTTTCAAGTGGTTTGAAATATTTTATAATCTTTCAATGAAATTTCATAGAATTTTCTCACAAGAATAAAAGGAATTCAAAGATTTCACAAGATTTTTAAATATTTCAAGGTATTTCTAAAGAGTTTAAAGAATCTAGAAGACTTTAGGCTATTTTACAAAAATATTCATAAAACAAATTTTTCCTAAGGATTTTTCAAATTACTACTACAGGAAATACACCCTTAGATTTGGTGATCTACTTTTCTGAATTTGACGACAGATGCATTAACCGTTTAAATGTTTGGCCACGTGGACGATTGACATTTTTGTTAAACTTTTGAACGATTTAGACACCATGCACTACTAACTATTAAGGTCGTTTAAAACGTTTCCAACATTTGTGACGTTTCTAAAATTAACTTAAAATGTTTTTAACGTTTATAACAACTTGGTCGTTTTTAAACGAGTTTCAGGAGCCGCGAAGGATTCGTGACGTCGACGAAACGATTGACAATATCGGAAGGGATGCCTCGCCTCGTAGAACTGAGTAGACATGCAGGGTCGGTTCTGGACAAAGATTCCTACCTTATCAACTTCGAGGCCGCACCACAGCTCAAACGGTTTATGTCCGTGCTAAGTTTCAATATAATTTTATAACGACACAGAAACTTAGCACGGATATGAACCATTTAAACTGACGCACAGTCTCAAAGTCGGTAAGGTAGGAATGTGTATTCAGAACCGACCTGTCTATCTACTACCTTGTAATACGTATTTACACTCGATATTCCTCGATAACAATTATCTTCTATGATTCGAGATTTTTTCTCTGCGATGACTGCAACCGGTTCAACAAGTGACAACGTGTAATGAGGAGTAAAACAAGGATGAACAAAAAATATTTCGCTTACATAATCTGTAGGACCGCGACCTAAACGATTGATAGGAAGTTCATCGAACGGAAGTGATGCGAGTTCGAAGAACAGGTACTTGGTGTAATGATACTTTCTAAAGCTCTGTTCATGCTCAGGAAAAACCTCGAGAGATACTTGAGAGAATGAAAATATTGTTAAAATTGTAGAGAAATTTTAGAATAATTGAGGGCCCGGATCGGATAATCTGTTATTTGATCCGGGGCCTTAATTAGGTATCAAGGAATCTCTTAATGCTTTCAAATAGTCGCGATAGTTTTATAAAATCACAGTTAGAGAAATAGTTCTATAAATGAATAAACTCATTTAAATAGTTTTATAACATAAATAAATATTTTAAAGTCCAATTAATAATCGAATTTTCACACGTAAAAAGTATTTTTGATGTTATTTTACATTCAATGCAAATATTTCATCAATTAAGTAACATAAACCAAATGTTTATAACATCATAAAGTATCCAATTATTTTTTACTTTAAAATCATATTCGAATATGGTCAGGAAATTGTTTACGTGAATTTTGAAGCTTCAACTTTAAAAGCACAAATAAGAAAGTAACTAATACTTTGATATCTTTTAATACATCTTTACAATTATTTAATTGGAATAAAATTCTACTTTCAATCAAAATATTCTATATAATATTCTGAAGATAACTATAAAAGTTAAATTTCTACTGTCGAAAGTAGTAACATTAAAACTATGTATTCTGCTGAACACAAATAAAAACAATGTTTAAATATTTAAACAGAACTCCCAAGATCCATTACATTTTAAAAAATCGTAAATAATATGTTATTTAATTTAATGTCTCTAACTTTTACATTTTAAACTCTTTCGTGCTGTTAATTTACAATTTCTCATAAAAATTAAGTATTCTGCCTTGAAAACTTCTAAACAAATAAAAAGTTTACATCTCATTTGTTTCCAAATTATTTTGGGAATATTTCCCTCCAATAAATCTATTCACAGAACCTGGAAGATTCTTAAATTATATTTTACAATTTTTTTAAAAATAATTTAGATTTCAAATATAGAAATCTGTACAATTACATATTTTTATTTGGTATACAAAAAAAATATATTAATACTGTATTTGTAAGTAGAAAAATAGCAAATTTTTGAGTTAGACTGCTCTAGATCATGTTGTTCTACATTTCCAATTCTTGGAATATATATTTTCTTCAGACATTTATAATTCTGTAATAATGTTCCACATTTTAAATAAAAAAAAATAAAGGCGAAATGCAATACAAAAAAACCAGTTTGAGGTCTTTCCTGTGCACAAATCTAGCATGAAAACTATGATTGTGTTTCCACGAATTTCCAAACACCATAATTGCAAATTATTCGTCATTATTAGCACAATTCTATTCCAAATAATAAATTACTATTCCAAATATCTACAAATCCACAAGTTATTTGCAAATATGGAATTTAATTCTGCATGGAACACTGATTATGATCTGAATTTGAACCAACTTCGATTGGAAGAAATCGAAACCGGAAATGGTCAGGGCAACTATTTCTTGTCATTTCTAATACTATTTCTATGATGATATTCAGCTGCTACTTAAGTGGACATAACAGAGATCTATTTCCTGCGAGACGATTTCACGTCCTCCGCGGTTACGGTTCCATACACCCGGAATAATTACTAATTAATTTCGAATGAATGATTTCAAATTTACAAGATTTTATCTCGAATGTTAACCGCGAAATGATTGTTTTCGAAATCGTTGTTACGTCCGTTGATCTTTATACCCCACCAGTCACGTAGAGCCAGTTTTTAAGGTCAATTATTTACGCGTAATTTTATGCGCTGCTAAGAAGCTGACTAGAATATAATCTACGATACGTTCGAATCTCCCTGCTCGATTCGCTCTACGCAGGGAAAAAAATCGTAGATGGCAAAAAAGACTTGCGTTGTGCACATCCGCGTGCAGCAAAACGACAGGGAATCCGCTTTTCGCGTCTATTGCTTATTAATTAAGCTTTCCGATTAGCCGCGACTCGTTTCTAATTACGTTCTTATCGAGAAATCAGTCCTTAAAAATATGTGACTTTCTGGAAAAAACAAATTTCGGAGAAACAAAAACGTTAAAAATTAATCACGTAGAAGAGAAGATTAAAAATAATATTTTCAATGTTTTCTTCTAGGTTTACAAATAGATCTGAAAGTTACTAAGAACTTTTCGAAATATAAAATATTTTCCTGTTTAGCTAGAGATTAAAGAGTAAAGGAAAGGCTATTATTGTCATTGAAAGGTTTTGTACTATCTGAACTCTCCCTTCCATCCTAGACTTTTATCAAGAAATTGTTTTTATTATAGTGCTTCTCCAAGACTCAATTTTTCCATTTACACATCTACCATAGTGGAGACTCATTTCCGAATTTTGGAAACCATTCTACTTTAAAATAGAGACTAAAAATATATGGTATACAATTTTGAATTTAGCTAAATTCACATGAAATCAACTTTCAAGTAAATTTAACTTACGTGTCTCTCATTTATCAAACAATAGATTAAAATCAATTCCAACATTCGGAAATCACTATTAGATTCGTATGAAAACTAAAAACAGTCTATAATAATTTCGAGATTTCCAAAAAACATCCATCATCTTGGGATTCCCCGCCGAAAAATAGCGATTTATCGAAGCTTAAAAGTTCCTAACATCAGCGCCATCTACAACTCCAGTACCCTTCATTGGGGATTCCCCTGACAATAAACTTAGAGTTTTTAGTTTTTGTCTTTGAGAATTTATTAGAACGATTCAAAGTGAACATTATCACAAATCTTAACTCCATTCTTGATAAAATAGTGGTAAATTTAAATTTAGATATTTAAAAATACAAAATTTTAATATTTAGTCATTAAAACTTTTTCTATATGATTTTTTTATTTATAAATATATTTGCAGTAACTGTAAATCAGTAAATTACTCTTTTTTTAACAATACAAACAATATCAGGATGGCCTTTTAAATATAAGAAAAAAAATTCCGGTCATTTCACGGTTTGCAAAAATTCTTTACGGCCAAAAGCTACACATTTTTTCATTTAAAGTAATAAAAACTGGATTTAAAATTAAAGCACTAAAAGTAGAACTCTTGAATTTAAAACTTTTAAAATTAAAGTTCAAAAAATTTTCAATTAAAAAATTTTGTATTAAAAAACGCTCAATAATTTACACATTTACATTATTTTAATTTTCAGCAATTTCAAATAAATAATTGTTCAATTTGTTTTTGTTTTGAAATATTCTCTTAAAATTATTTTTTCAAACTGAAATAGCTTCAAAATTTTGTTTCAAAATCTACATTTTGTTCAGAATTTTTTTTTAAATTTTCCAATTTCAAATTATTTTTGAAATTGTTTGAAAACTTTTAAATATCTTTTAAAATAACTTGTATTTTGCTTAATTTTTTATTAAATAACTCAAAATTAAAACATTACCTTATAAACCTTCATTCATAAAATAATTTTCAAATTTCCTAGGAATCTTGAGACATTTTTTTTATTCTTATGAAACCTTTAACAATTCTTAAAAGGCTTATAAATTTTTTGTTCGAAATCTGCAAAAATCTAAATTTTGTTTCAAATTAATTTTGAATATTTGTTTTATAATTGCTCGTTTTAAATGCACTGTCAAATATTGCTACTAATTAAATAATTCTTCTTCTTAATTAAAAAAAATTGAAATTGAATGGGTTGAAATTGGAATATTTTAGACTAAAACAATAATCTACATTTTTATTAAAACTTATTGAAATATTTTCAAATTTTTTATTATTTTTGAAATTTGTTCAATACTTCTAAATATTTTTTAAAATGAGTCGCATTTTTCCTAACATTTTTTTTATTCCTAGAGAATAAAAAAAATGCCTTAAAATCTCCATTCGTAAAATCATTATTAATTCTCCTAGGAATCTTAAGAAATTTTTTTATTTTTGTGGAAGCTCCTACAATTCTTGAAAAGCTTCTAAATTTTTTCTTCGAAATTTGCCAAAATGTACATTTTGTTTTAAATTATTTGAAATCATTTTAAGTTTTTAATTAATTTTGAATCTTTTCAAAAAAATCTAAATATCTCTTTAACTTACTCATTTTTTTTTATAATTAATAAGTATTCAATTGTTAATTATTATACATAAAAATTAAAAAATGTCACTTTTAACTTAAAATTTTGTTATATAGAACAATTGAAATTGTAACATTCATAGTTTAAACGTAGCTCTGTAAAATGTTGATTCTTTTTCTTAATTAAAATTTCTTTAATTTAATCTATTAATATGAAGTTATTTTCAACTTTTAAATATTTTAGAAAGTTTCGATCGGACGTTTACATTCTTTTAACTACTAAGGCTTTCACATTGGAACAGTTACATTTTTAACGTTAAAATACGTAAATTCTTTAATTATAAACGGATTCAGAATCGTCTTTTAAAATCAATTATTGTTCAAATTTTAATAATTAAAACAAAATTCAATTTTTAAAATCATTAATAAATTATTTATATTTACAGTCGATTAACTAAAAACGTTTTTTATCCAAAATTTTCAATTTCAAACGCTTTTAATTTCTAATTTTTTAGGTCTTCAAAACTACATTTTGAAATTCCTAAATTTATAAATGTAATACGATTAAAAATAGCATATTTTTAGCATTATTTTAAAATGGCGCATTGTAAACTGAATGAGATCATAATTAAAAAAGTAAACTTTTGAACTTTTTAAAATTTGTACATATAATTTCTCAAAAAAGATAAAAAATAGAAAGATTATTTTTAATTGCATTATACCATCATGTGTTACAAAATTTGTGATAATTCAAGTGATTGGACAGATTTTTCTTCCAAAATTGGTAAAATTCCTGGTATCGCGGCCCAGCAGCCACCCTGATTATAAATATTAATAAATAATTACCAAAAACATACATTTATTGAACTCTCTTATATTCTTTGAACAATCTTTAAATTCTGTAATATTCTCGGTTATATTACACGAACCTAAATTCTCGAGAATCTAAAAACTCTAAATGAATTGCCTTTTGGACGCGTCGATTCAATTGTCTAATTTAAATTTCTAATTGGAATTTAAGTACGAGTTTGATTTGATCGATTTTGAAGGACTGATGCTCGTGAAAATGAAAAGCCGGTTTCAGCGGCTTTCGACGAGTCGCGGAAAGTCGGAAAAGTCAACGCGTCTACGAGCTATGATCACCTGAGCGATCAAAGACCCTCTTTCAGGCATTCGATTCCTTCAGGTTGTCAAAGTACTGCATGATCTGATTGTAATCCATGCCTAGATTGAGATCATCCATCGGCACGGATTCCTCCTGTTCATGATTGGAGGAACAAGAGGACGAAGAAGAGGACGACGAGAACATGGGGTTGCCAACAACGGTTGCCCTCTTTACCTCCCTCGATTTTGCATTCTTCACCCGCTTTTCATCATTATTTCTAAGCTCAACAAAGGCGAGCTCATTATCTTTTGAATTCCCCGTCGAGTTTTTCGAACGGTGGACCTTAACATGGTGTTTTTCGTGATGTTTGTCATGCTTATCATGTTTTTCATGATGCTTATCGTGCTTTTCATGATGTTTATCATGATGTCGATAATTACCGTTATGACTCGCACTCGCTGTTCTGTGATGTCTTTTTCTTGGGGTGTCCGGGAGTCGGACTAGAACTCCTGTGTTTCTGTGGGGAGGAACTGGTGGCTTGTAGTCATCATTTCCGTTGGCATCGTCTATCGGTGCTGATGCTGACAAGGCACCATGAGGTGGAAGAGGTGGTGGAGCATCGTCGTTGCTGTAAAAATAATGTTATGTTTAATGAGAAAATTAGGTCAGAAAGATCCAGATATCTTGGAAGGTGGCCAAATGGCTTCATTTTCAAAATTCCCTGGCTTTTCCCTGATTTTTCCTCAACTAATTTTCCATTTTCTCTTACCATTAATATTTAAAGACCAAAATCCTGATATTGTAACATGTTTATTATAGAATCTTTTATAAATAGGATAAAAAAATGTTGAATTAAAATAGATCAATTTTTAATTTATTATTGTCAGGGCTTCCATAGCCTAATTTATTAGAGAAAAGTAACTAAAAGTGACTAATGTGCATTAACAATGTGGCTAGTGTTCTTTTGAATTCAAAAAATTTTTAAAGAATTTGACTGATGATAATTAAAAAAAATTCAAGATAAATTCGAAAGGATTCAAAACCAATTGGAAAAACATCCGAAAAATGCCATTGATTTCAGTGAAATTGAAATGAATTTTGAGGAATTTCAGGGGAATTAGAAGAACTCAATGAAATTTATATAAATTCAAAGTGAATTTTAAATAAATTGAAAAATATGCATTAAACTCAGTAAGCTTAAGATGAGTTTAGAAAAACTCAAAGGAATTCAAAAGGATTTGATGAAATGCTTAAGAATGCAAAGTGAATTTAAAAGACTTCAAGATGAATTAAACAAAAACTAAACAAAAATCCATTGAATTGATTCAGAAGAATTCAAGTGAATTCAAAAAATTCAAGAAAATGCCCAAGAATTTAAAAGCACTAAAAAGAATTCAGGACAAATTAATAAAACTTCAAGGTGAATTTTAATGAAATTCAAGAATAAGAAAAAATACATTGAACTTAGTAAGCTTAGAAAAATTGAAAGGAATTGAAAATGATTTGATGAAATGCCTATGAATTTACAATGAGTTTAAAAGACTTCAAGATGAATTAAATAAAAACTTTTAAAAATCCAATGAATTAATTTAGAAGAATTCAAATGAATTCAACAACATTCAAGAAAATACCAAAGAATTCAAAAGCATTAAACATAATTCTTCAAGTTATTGAAATCTACTGACAATTCCTTTGAATCTTTTAAAATATCCTAAAATCATTAAAATTCTTTAAAATCTTTGGTAATAACTTGAAATATCTGAAAATCTTGGAAATCCTACGAAATCTCTCAAGTTCTTGTGAATACAATTTTTGAAATCCATTAAAATAATATTATGAAATCCCGTGAAATTACATGAAATCAGATGATATTTCTTGAAATCCTGAAAATCCCATAAAATCATTGAAATCCTCGGAAATATTAAGAAATCTCTTGGAATCTTTTAAAATATCCTAAAATATTTGGAATCCTTTAATATCTTTTGAAATTCCTTGACATTTTTGAAAGCTTTTGAAAATTCCTTGGAATTTTCAAAAATATCCTAAAATATTCCAAATACTTTGAAATCTTTTATATCCCTTGAAATTTTGTAATCTCTTGAAAATGCCTTGGAATGGTTTAAAATACCCTAAGTAATTTCAAAATCCTTTTAAATCACTTCAATTTATTGAAATCTTTAACAATACCTTAAGATCTTTCCAATCATTAAAAAAAATGTGAAATTCCTTGAAATTTTTTAAGCTTCTAACAATTCCTTGAAATGTTTAAAGCTCCTAAAAATTCCTTGGAATTTTTAAAATCCCCTGAAGTCTTTAAAATTCCCTCAAACTATTGAAATAACATGAAAATTCCTTGGAACCTTCTAAAATATCCTAAAATTCTTTCACATCTTTGACAATACCTTGAAATATTTGAAAATCCTTTAAAATTTTAGAAATCCCTTAAAATTCTTGTGAATAAATTCTTTCAAATCGATTAAAATATTATAAAATCCCGTGAAATTACATAAAATCTGATATTACCTGAAATCCTCGAAATTTTATTAAAATACATTGACAGCTTTTAAAATCCCTCAAAATCATTGAAATCCTCGGAAATCTTATAAAATCTCTTGAAATCTTTTAAAATATCTTAAAAACTTATAACTAGTATAAAATCGTTCCATGTCTTCCGAAATTTTAAGAGATTCTTTACAATTGCATGAAAAATGATTCATACCCCTTTAAAAATCATTAAAATCTTTTGAAATCCCTGGAAACTTTTTTAAGCTCTTGAAAATATGGCTTTGAATCTTTAAAAATGCCATAAAATATTTTTAATAATTGAAATCCCTTCAAAGTATTGAAATCAATGGAAAATTCCTTGGAATCTTACAAAATATTCTAAAATTCTTTAAAATCTTTAGTACCTTCAAATATTAAACAAAAATCTTTGAAATCCTACGAAATCCTCAAATTCTTAATACATTGAGAGTTTTTAAAATCCCTTCAGATCATTGAAATCCTCGGAAATCCTTTGAAATTACTTCAAGTTATCGAAAAATATTAAAAATACCCTAAGATTTTTCAAAACCTTTAAAGAATTTTGAAATTCGACATTTTTTGAAGCTTTAAAAAATTCTTCGAAATTAAACAAAAATATCGTATAATCTTTAAATTCTAGGAAATTTTTGAGAACCTCATGAACATTTTTTTAAAATACTTTAAAATCATTCAAATCCTTGCAAATACCTTGAAAATTTGTTAATCCTTTGAAAATGTCGTGGAATCTTTAAAAAATACCCTAAAATGTTTAAAATACTTCAAAATCTTTTTAAATCCCTTGAGAATTTTAAAAGCTCTTAGAAATCCCTTGGAATCTTTAAAAATACCGTGAAATATTACGAATCCTTTAAAATCATTTTAAATCCCTTGAAACTTCTTAAAGATCTTGAAAATTTCTTGCAATTTTTAAAAATATCCTACATTTTTTTTCAATAATTTGAAAACCCTTCAAAATTATTAAAATCTATTACAAATTTCATAGAAGCTTTTAAAATACCCTACAAAATTTCAAAAGAATTCAAGAAAATTAAAAACATGGATTCTATAGTTACCCATGGGTAAATTTATTGAAAGAAAAGTGACTAAAGTGATTTTTTCATTTGAAACAGTGACTTTATCTTTAAAAAGATTCTAAAATGTGATTTAAGAACAAAAAATGACTAAAAGTGTCTGTCTGGCATCCCTGATTTTTCTTGAACTACTTAAAGTGCTTCTTACAGAAATTCCCTGACTTTTGACATTTTCTTTTCAAATTGACTGACTTTTCCCTGATTTCCAGATTTTCCGTGACCTAAAAATTGACTGAATTAATTCTTACTTATTTCGTGATGTCGCATTGGCCAATGGAGCCGTCGGAACTATAAGAGGTTTCGACGACTGGCACTCGCTGGTCCTTTTGACAAAACTACCCGACGCTTTATCCCTCTTGCAGTAAGTCGTTGTGTCAATGGGAGCTGAGGGAGTTGCTCGAACAATCGAGGGTAGCTCTATGTGATTAGGATTATCAAAACTCGTGCCCAGCTCAGCAGGATCCGTAAGCGGATTATTCTCTCCAGCAAGCGGATTACTGGTTACACGAACCTTAACAAGACGATCAATAAAACATAATTTAGCATCACTTAGCATCAACCTTCAAAAATATAATAAAACCAACCGAAATCGTAGATATTATGTCAATTCTGCCAAGAAGACGTTGAGAAAAAGTTAACCGTGCAAAGTCAGCAACAAAATCGATTCTTGGCCGGTCAAACGATAACATTTTACGACTTTATAAAACGAATTTATATCAACATAACATCCACCAAAGTTTAAAGTTCAATAAATATTTTAATGTTTTATATAATAGAACTTAGAATTCCGTGCTTTCTAAATCATTTTTAAAAATTAGAAAAACAATTAATATATGGATTTTTAAATAAAATACATGATTAAAGAATTTAAATTATAAAAAAACACATTATAACCATTATTAAGAGCTAAAATAAAAATAATTCAGCTTGTAATCTCAAAAGTGTTCAGTTAAAAAAAAAACGTTCAATTTTTAATTTTGTAATGCAAACCGATTAAAGCTGATACATATATACATGAATTAATTTTTTATTTTTAAAATGAATTGTACTTCGAGGATTAAAACTTGAACAATAATTGATTTTACATTATGATTCTGAATCTGTTCAAAATTAGAAAATTTAACAATTTCAACGTTAAAAATTGAAATGTTTCAATTCGAAAGCCTTAACTAAACCAATATGAACGTCCAATTGAAACTTTATCAAATAATTTTCATTTTAAAATTATTTCAAATTAATAGATTCATAATTAAACGCTTTTATTCAATTTCAAATCCTAATCAAATATAGCTTCGGTCTATTTTCATTGGTCTATTTCATTTTTAACCCATTCAATTAAACATCTTTTAATTAAAAAACAAGAACAATTTTATAAAATTTAGTAAATATTTTAGTATTTATTTGAAATGAGCAAAAACAAATCTTAAAATAAAATATTTAAAATGTGTCAATGAAAGTGTCGAATTATGATTTTAAATAATAAATGAACAATGATCAATTTGAAACGAGCTAAAATAAAAATAATAAATTCTAATGTCAAAAAAGTTCAGTTAAAAAAATGTCATCGTTCAATTTTTAATAGTTTAATAAAAAACGTTTTGTTTTGTTCAAAATTTAAAATCGTTCAAATTTTTTTGTATTTTTCAATAAAAAACGTTTTAAGTTCATCAAGTGTACATATGAAACAATTCATGATTTTTAAAACTGAACTGTATTTCGAGGATTAAAAATTGAACAATAATTGATTTTACATGATGATTCTGAATCTGTTCCAAATTAGAAAATTAATTAATTTTAACGTTAAAAATGGAACCGTTTCAATTAATAGTTAAACAAATGTAAATGTCCCATTAAAACTTTACAAACCATTTTCCATTTTAAAATAATTTCAAATTAATAGATTGATAAATAAACGCTTTTATTAAATTTAAAATCCTATTCAAATATTGTTTCAGTCTAAATGATTTCAATTTTTACCAACTCAATTAAAAATTGTTTAGTTAAAAAAAGAACAATTTTATAATACTTAACATATATTTTACTAATCATTTGAAAAGAGCAAAAAAAAAATCTTAAAATTAAATATTCAAAATTTGTCAGTGGAAATGTTGAAATATATAATATATGTTGAAATAATATTCATACAACAATTGGACAATTACTATCGATTTGTAATAAAAAAAATCTTAAGTTGTTCAAAATTTTAAAGTGTTCAATTTTCAATTTCTTAATACAAAACGTTTTAAGCTGATCAATTGTGCATATGAATTAATTCATGATTTTTTAAATTGAACTGTACTTCGAGGATTAAAAATTGAACAACAATTGATTTCACAAGACGATTCTGCATCTGTTTAAAATTAGAAAATTTACCAATATTAACGTTAAAAATTGAAATGTTTCAATTTGAAAACCTTAAAACAGTAAAACAAATCTAAACGTCAAATTGAAACTTTATAAACTATTTTCCACCTTTAAATTATTTTAAATTAATAAATTCATAATTAAACACTCATATTCAATTCAAAATCCTATTCAAATATTGTTTCGGTCTAAAATATTTCTTTGTTAACCAATTCAATTTTAAATTTTTCAATTAAAGAAAAATAACAATTTTATCATATTTAGCTAATATTTTACTATTCATTTTAAACAAGCAACAGCAAAATCTTAAAATCAAATATTCAAAAATTGTCAGTGAATGTGCTGAATTATGATTTCAAATAACAATTGAACAATTATCAACTTGTTCAATTAAAAAAAAAATGAAATCGTTCAATTTGTAATGTTTTAATAAAAAGCGTTTTATGTTGCCCAAAATTTAAAATCGTTCAATTGGTAATTTTGTGATAAAAAAAGTTTTAAGTTTATCAATTGTACATATGAATTATCTCATGATTTTAAAAATTGAAGTGTATTTCGAGGATTAAAAATTGAACAATAATTTATTTTACGTTGAAATTTAAAATTTACGTTAAAATGGAACTGTTTCAATTCGAAAGCGTTGACAATTAAACAAATGAAAATGTCCAATTAAAACTTTATAATTTATTTTCCATTTTAAAATAATTTCAAATTAATAAATTCATAATTAAACGCTTTTACTGAATTTCAAATCCTATTCAAATATATTTTCGGTCCATTTTCATTGGTCTATTTCATGTTTAACCCATTCAATTAAACATTTTTTAATTAAAAACAAAATTTGTTAGTGAAAGTGTTGAATTTTGATTTTAAATAATAATTTAATAATTATTAATTTTAAACGAGTTAAAATAAACATAATAATTTCTATCGTCGAAAGTGTTCAATTAAAATAATGTAATCGGTCAATTTTTAATGGTTTAAGAAGACATTTTTTTTTCGTTCAAAATTTAAAATTATTTAATTTTCTAATTTTTATCTCAAAAAACGTTTTAAGTTCATCAAGTGTACATATGTTTGAATCAAAAATGTTGTAAGCTTCAATTTTAAAAGTTTAAATCAAAAGAATTCCACTTCAAGTGCATTAATTTGCAGTTTAGTTTTGATTACTTCAATTTCAATAAATTTTCAGCTTTAAGAGTTCGAATTTTTTTATTTCAATGTGTATGACATTCCCACGGTAGCGACCTGAGAAATACAGCATATCCGGGAATTTGTCGGAAATGTACTAACCGAAACATAGCGCAGGCAATAAATTTGTCTACTAATGCCACTATAAAAGTCAAACTCAGAGAAATTTCTTATGCGGTTTTTTCTGCCTTATTTCTGCTTTTTTATCGAGAAGTTTTTTTTTTTTATACATGTGAGAACATTTTTTTTCTAGTAAATTTCCGATCGTATTATGGTCCTGAGTTTTAAATATGATTCTTTTTAATTTTAAACCTTTTAAAATTGAAGCTTAACAACTTTCGACTTCAAGCGCTCAATAATTTACACGTATAAAATGAAAGCTCTCAACATTATTCAATTGAACAGTTTTAAATTAAATGACGTCAAATTACAAAAATTAAAATTTCAAACTCTTATAAATTGAACAAGTGAAAGATTTCTGGTTGAAGCGTTTTATTGGCCGAAATGTGACTGTATGGGGTCTAAAAGAGTAGTGTAAAATTAGACGGCACTTTAGAGTTGACATAACTTGGTCTTCAGACCGCGCGGTAGTCTGGTGGTCGTGCGGTGACCGACGATAGTCTTCTGATCTTGAGTTGTTCCTACTTTCATTAAAAGTCTCAACAGGAGGATGAAAAGATCTCAGATTTTGTGGCTGACTTTGCACGGTTAACCGCTTAAACGTTTGGCCAGATGGCCAATTGGCATTTGTTAAACTTTTCAACGATTTAGATACCACGTCCTAAAAAATATTTTAAAAAATAACCTGCTGTGGTCCGCTTCCAGCTCTTTCCAAAGTTGCACGACCGAGCCAGACCCAGTCGTGGGCGTTGGTAGTCGATTCCCTAGGTCTTCGATTCTGCGCCAGTTGATTCGCGGCCGCCCTGGCAGCTCCAAGAACCGGAAGTCCAGGATGCTGAGGGTCCAAGGGCTGGGGCTTGAATTTGCTCGCGTAGACGACACAGGAAACGACGAAGACGACGATCGCGAAGCAGAAGGCCGCCAGCAGGACGTACATCCCAATTTCCAGGGGTGTCATCCGAGGTCCACCCTGGTGCCGAATCCCCACGCCTCCCATTCCCCCTGAAGACATTCCATTAGCTATAGCCATGCGGTGCTGTCTTGCCTGCATCGTTGGTGCGTGGTCGTTTTCGTCTTTTAGTGGGAAACCTTTGCACAAAAATTAGAGAAAGACAGAGAGAAAGGGGGAGGAAGCGTGCAGTGCTGACAAGCGAGACAATCAAGCGCAGCATCTGAAGCTAGATGACCCAACCAGACCTGGATGCAACTCCACACAATTTTGACGTTACTGAATGTTTATAATTTTGGTAAAAGCAGACTTCACAGCCCAAAATGGTCTCAAAACAGGAAAAATAGAGTGACTTTTCACGAAAATAGGAGAATGAATTCTTTTGAATAAAATTAATGTATCAAGATAAAATAAAGTTTTGAGACTTTTAAGACTTCAAGTCGAAATATATTGCATTTTCAACAAAATAGTTGAACTTTCAAGCAAAAGAGATGCATTTTTAACACAAGAGTTGAATTTTTAAACAAGTAGTTGAATTTTCAAGCCAGGAAGACGAATTATTTAGAAGAAAATTGAATTTTTATAAAAAGTCCATTTTCAACCAAAAAAGATTAATTTTTAACAAAATGTTCGAATTTTCAAATAAAAAAGATTAAACTAAAACCACAACTAGTTGCATTTTCAATCAAATAGATGCATATTTTCGCCAAAAGAAGGAATTTTTTAGAAGAAAGTTGAATTTTCAACCAAGAAAGATGAATTTTCAATCAAGAACTTTTCTACAAAAAAAGATGAATTTTCGATCCAAAAAGGACGAATTTTCTATCTAAAATGACGAATTTTCAATAAAGCAGTTAAATTCCACAAAAAAAGACAAATTTTTAACAAAAGAGTTGAATTTTCAGCTTAGAAAGATTTTTCAGTTAAGTAAGAAACATAATATTTCAACTGAATTGTTGAATTTTCAAACAAAAAGACGATTTCTAATTCGAAAATATGAATTTTCAACAAAAAAATTAGTTTTAAGCCAAATACTTGAATTTTCTATCAAAATAGATCAATTTTCAACCCAAAAAGAATTTTCAACAAAACAGTTGAATTTTCAACCCAAAAGGATGAATTTTGAACATAAAAAGATGCATTTTCAACCAAACAGTTGAATTCTCAACAAAAACAAAATAATTGGCTTCGTAGGAAATTTCATGGCCATATGTTTCAAAAATTTGATTTTCTAAATCGATATTAAAGACAACGCGGACCAACCGGAACGGCCCTGTGAATTTTATATGCCCTTACACTACACCAAATAGTTGAGTTTTCAAATAGAAAACATCGACTTTGAACAAAAAATGCAATAATTATATTTTCAGTAAAAAAAAATTAATTTTGAACCACAGAGATGAATTTTCAACTAAAAAAATGAATTTTTAATAAAGCGGTTCAACTTTCAACCAGGAAGTTGAATTTTAACCAGAAAGAATATTTTTCTATAAAAAAATACGACTTTTCAACAAAATACATGAAATTTTCAGCAAATAGTTGAATTTTCAAATGAAAGAGATAAATTTTCAACCAAAAAAGATTTCAATGTTAAATGAAAAACGGTTGAATTTAACCAAATGAGACGAATTTTAAACAAAATTGTTGAATGTTAAAACAAAATAGATTAATTTTCTACCAAAAAAGACGACCTTCCAACCAAATACATGAATTTCACAACAAATAGTTCAATTTTCAGGTAAAAACGATGAACTTTTAGCCAAAATGGAATAGTTAAATTTTCAGTGAAACTTTCAGTTAAGAAAATTATTTTTCAACCAAAAAAATGAATTTTCAACAATAAAAAAACGAATTTCTGACAAAATACTTACATTTTCAACCAATAAAATTTCAATTAAGCAGTTAAATTTTGAACCAAAAAACGACAACTAAAAACGACCAATTTTTAATCAAAAATGCAATATTATATTTTCAGTTAAGTTAAATTTTTAACCAAATAGTAGAGTTCTTAATCAAAAGAGACGAATTTTTGGCACAATAGTTGAATTTTTAAACAATTAGTTGAATTTTTAAACAATTAGTTGAATTTTCAACCTACAAAGATGAATTGGCAACCAAACGGTGAAACTTTCAAATAAAAAATATTAAACTAAAACCACAACTAGTTGCATTTTCAATCAAATAGATGCATCTTTTAGCCAAAAGAACGACTTTTTAAGAAGACAGTTGAATTTTCAACCAAGACGAATTTTTAATCAAGAACTTTTCTACAAAAAAAATATGAATTTTCAATAAATCAGTTGAATTCCAAAAAAAAGACAAATTTTTAACAAAAGAGTTGAATTTTCAACGAAGAAAGATTTTTCAGTCAAGTAAGAAACATAATATTTCAACTAAATTGTTGAATTTTCAAACAAAGACGAGTTTTAACTTGAAAAGATGAATTTTCAACAAAAAAGTTAATTTCAAACCAAATACTTGAATTTTCTATTAAAATAAATAAATTTTCAATCCAAAAAGAATATTCAATAAAACAGTTGAATTTTCAACCCGAAAGGATGAATTTTTAACATAAAAAGATATATTTTCAACCAAACAGTTGAATTCTCAACAACAAAATAATTACTAACCAAAGCATTGCATTTACAACCAAACAGTTGAACTTCTAAGCAAAAGGGACAAATTTTCAACAAATTAATTGAATTTTTAACCAAATAGTTAAATCTGCGATCTATAAAGATGTATTTTCATCAATTAGTTGAATTTTCAACTAAATAAGATGACAATTTTCAACCAAATATGTAGTTAAGTTTTCAAATAAGAAACATCGATTTTCAACAAAAAATGCAATAATTATAATTTCATTTAAAAAAAAATTAATTTTGAACCATAGAGATGCATTTTCAACTAACAAAATGAATTTTTATTAAAGCGGTTCAACTTTCAACCAGGAAGTTGAATTTTAACCAGAAAGAATACTTTTCTATCAAAAAATATGACTTTTCAACGAAATACATGAAATTTCCACAAAATAGTTGAATTTTCAAATAAAAGAGACAAATTTTCAAACAAAAAAGATTTCAATTTCATATAAAAAACCGTTTAATTTAACCAAATGAGACGAATTTTAAACAAAATAGTTGAATCCTAAAACAAAATAGAATAATTTTCGACCAAAAAGTAGCATTTTGAACCAAGAAGATTAATTTTCTACCAAAAAAAGACGAACTTCCAACCAAATACATGAATTTCCCAACAAATAGTTCAATTTTCGGGTAAAAACGATAAACTTTTAGCCAAAATAGAATAGTTAAATTTTCAGTAAAACTTTCAGTTAAGAAAATGAATTTTCAACAAAATAGTTACATTTTCAACCAATGAAATTAACTTTTGATAAAGTAGTTCAACTTTCAATTAGGCAGTTGAATTTTGAACCAAAAAACGACCAATTTTTAATCAAAAATGCAATAATATATTTTCAGTTAAGTTAAATGTTTAACCAAATAGTAGATTTTTTAACCAAAAATTGATGAATTCTGAACCAAAAATATAAAAGAAGCCTTTTCAATTAAAAAGAATTAAAATTCAACAAAAATTATTTGGATTCTTCTTATTGCGTTCTATTAATTCAATTCGCACTTATGTTTAAAAATGACGAAAAATAATTATTTCAACAAAAATTTTTGTAATTGAATTTTTTACTAACGCTTCTTAGCAATTGAATGGAAAAAATCATCGTTCATTTTTTCGGGGAAACATTCCCGACAACTCTACTGTTTCCAATTCTGAAAATAAGTAAAAAATATTCAAATATAGTTATTTGTTTAGAAAATTCTTCGAACGATTTCAGCCATAGAAAAATTTATTTTCAAAATTGGAAAAGATAGATTCATTAAGAATGTTTTTCCGAAAAAAAGCCATTTTCAAAAACTGGCAAGAAGCAATGTAAGAAAAAATTCAATTGCAAAAACATTGTTAAAATAATTTTTTTTATAATTTAAAAATTCGTTCATTGAAATAGTATTTGCATTCTTAAAATGATATAAAAACTATTTTTTTAGAGATCTGATTTTCGGCACAACTACCTTCAGCAAAAAAAAACGAGAAAGGAGAGAAAAAGCTTTCTTTTTTTAAAAAAAAAAGGAAAAATGAGGAATTCTCTATAAAAAAGAGGGGAAATAGGGGAATAGGGGAAAGAGTGTGAAGTCTGTAAGAGATCCAGATCTGGTAGAAACACTGAAGACTGGAGAATAAGCACTGAAAAGACCCACTCTTCCTTCGAAGAAGAAAGTATAAACCTCAGGACTGACGAGACGACACACGACATACGACACAAACAAGAAAAACAAAATCGGTACTTACCGATCAGGATATCGTTTAGATCTGGTGCAACGTCTTTCCCATTTTTTCTTTCCCGATGATGAGATCCTCCACCTAGAGTCCCTCCATCATTCTGAACAAACTCGGGTCTATTCGGGAGATCCCTCGAAGCGAAATCAACCTCGACATTCGCGGATGAAGTGGCCAACGGAAGAGAAGGCGTTCCTCTAGTAGCTGTTCCTTTCGCTTTTCTTCCGGAAAGCCTACAAACATCCGCCAGGTGCAAAGTGACTTTCAAAAGATCTCCACGACCTTCTCCAACGGCAATGACCCGGGGATGATGGGAAGCTACCATTGGTGCAAAGGCCACAACTTCCGGGTCGAGACTTTCAACGAGTAGGTGATAATCCGAGACTGCGATGTCTCTCAGGGGTGTTCGGGATCCATCCGAAAACTCGATGTCGATGTCTAGCAAACCTTCCTGTACATTTATTTCCATTATAATATTGTTTTATTGGTAACACCTTTTTTTTTTGTTCAGGGGCCGCTCAAAAATTACGTCAAGCTATTTTTTTAAACTTTTTACACCCGTCCTTTTCTTCGTCACTGATCATCACACAAAGCTTGAACCCCCCATAGTCCCATAAAATTACAAAAAAAAAGAAAGACGAATGGAATTTTTAAAAAAATCCACAAAAAGTGGCATTACATTTTTAAAGATAATTAAATAAAAACTTTATTTGTTTAGGAATATAGAGTACATAATTCTCATTGATGTTCAAATATTCTTTCCACAATCAAAATAAACGTTAAGGTTATAAGAATTTTTTACAATTGTCATTCAGCTTTAAGGATTCTGAATCTGGGTTTGGAAAATTTTTTTCTGAACTGTTAAACTTATCAACTTGGCTTATTTTTAAATAAGAGAAATTTATAATTTACATTAATTTGTAATTTCAGGAACATTCATTTTGAACATGTGAAACTTGAAATTACTCAACAATTAGGGCTTTAAATTTGATACTGTATAATTCAAATATGAAATTACTCATTTTATAATAATTCGGACTTCACATCCCAAAATGCAAATAGTTGATTTTTCAAGCCAAAAATATTAATTATTTAAAAAATAGTTAAATCTTCAACAAAAAAGTTCATATTCCACCAACAAAGATGAAGTTTCTACCAAAAAAGATGACTTTTCCACTATAAAAAATGAATTTACCACCCATAAGGACGATTTTTCTATCCAAAAAGATGAATTTTCTTTAAACCAGCTGAATTTTTGACCCAAAAAAATGAATTTTGAACAAAATAATTAAATTTTCAACCAAATGGTCAAGTTTTCAAAGAAAAGAAATTAAATATAAACCAAAAAAGTTGCATTTTCAATCAATTAGTTCAATTTTCAAGTCATAAAGACGAATTGTTCAGAAGACAGTTAAATTCTTAAGAAAAAAGTCAGTTATCAACCAAACAAGACGAATTTTCTACACAGTAGTTCAATTTTTAACCAAACAGTTGAATTTTAAAGCAAAAGGACGAATTACTCAGAAGACAGTTAAATTTTCAACCAAGAAAGATAAATTTTCAACAAAAACAGATGACTTTACCACCATAAAGATTAATTTTCAATCAATGAGGACGAATTTTCTATGCCATAAGATGAAATTTCAACAAAACCGTTGAATTTTTGACACAAAAAAAAATGTTGAACAAAATAATTAAATTTTCAACCAAATGGTCAAGTTTTAAAATACAAGAGATTAAATCTAAATCAAAAAAGTTGCATTTCCAGTCAAGTAGTTGAATTTTCAACCCAGAAAGACGAATTATTTAGAAGACAATTGAACTTTAAAAAAAGTATATTTCCAACCAAAAAAGATTAATTTTGAACAAAATAATTAAATTTTTAACAAAATGTTCGAATTTTCAAATAAAACAGATTAAATCTCAACCAAAAACAGTTGCATTTTCATCCAAATAGTTGGACTACCAATCAAAAGAGACGAATTTTCAACAAAATAATTAAGTTTTCAAGTTTCTTGAAAACGAGGAAAAAAAAGAAATTTTCTTTAAAAAAAGGGGAAAAGAGGGAAATAGGGAAATGAATGTGAAGACTGTAATTGGATTTAAAATTTATCGATTTTAAACATTTTCGACAAATTAAAACATTCAATGCGGATTGACAAAATTATAAATTGTTGAATTTCAAACGCTATTAAAAATCTTCTACGATATCAAGTCGAAAGATATTGCATTTTCAACAAAATGGTTGAATTATCAACCGAAAAAAATTACTTTTATATCTGAAGTGATTAATTTGTAACCAAAGAATTGAGTTATCAAGCTAAAAAATCGCATTTTTTAGATGACATTTGACTTTTTAACCCGAAAGATGAATTTTCAACCATATAGTCTACCATGCAGTTGAATTTTCAATCCAAAAGGACGAATTTTCTATCCAGAAAGACGAATTTTTAACAAAACAGTTCAATTTTCGGCTAAAAAAGATGACTTACAAACAACATAGTTTAATTTTTAACAAAATAATTGAATTTTCAACAAACTACTTGAATTTCCAACTAAAATGATGAATCTTCAAAAAAAATTAATTTTTAACAAATAAATTCAAGTTTTAACCAGACAGTTGCAGTTTTAAGAAAAAAAAATCAGATTTCTAACAAAGGAGATCAACTTTTTATCCAAAAAGGCGAATTTTCAGCGAATTAACTGAACTTCCATTCAGAAAGGATTTTGCAATCAAGAGATAATAAAATATCAACTAAATTGTTAAATTTACAACTCAAAAAGGCTAATTCTCTACAAAACTGTTCAATACTGAACCTGAAAACATAACTTTTCAACTAAAAAGTTCATTTTCAACTAAATAGTTAAATTTTCTATGAAAATAATAGAAGTTTCAAACCAAAAAGACACACTTTCAATAAAAAAAATGAATATTCAATAAAATAGTTAAATTTTCATCCAAATCTTCAACGAAAAAAATTAATTTTGAGCAAAATAGTTTCACTTTCAAACAGGTAGATGAATTTCCAATCAAGAAGATTAATTGTGTACCAAAAAGAGACGAATTTACAGCAAAATACATCAATTTTTAACTAAGGTGTTGAATTTTCAACTGAAAACGATTAATTTTCGACGAATAAGGGAATAGTTCAATGTTAAGTTTAACAATTAATTTTCAATAAAAGAGAACGAATTTTCTACTGAAAGTGATCAATTTGCAGCCAAAAATGGATGAATTAAATTTTCAGTTAAGAAAATTAATTTTCAACTAAATGAAAAAAAGTTGGGTTCTCATTGGTTCTATTAATTAATTTTATATTTAATGAATTAAAATGTAGAAAAAAGTTTAATTTTCAACAAAAAACCTTAATTTTAAACCAAACAGTCAAATTTCAAACTAAAAATAATCAATTTTCAATCAAAAATGGAATAGATACATTTGCAGTTTAAGAAATTGATTTTTACCCAAAATAAAAACGAATATACAAAAAAATAGTTAAATTTTCATCATAATAGATACATCTTTAACCAATAAAATTAATTTTAAGACAAAGTAGTTCAACTAAGTAATCGAATTTTTAATCAAGAAGATTAATTTGCTATCAAAAAAGACGAATTTAGAACAAAATAAATACATTTTCTATTAATTATTGAATTTTCAACTAAAAATGATCAATTTTCCGCCAAAATTAGATTCATTAAATTCTCAGTTAAGAAAAGTAATTTTCAACTAAAAAAAAACAGAATTTTCAACAAAATAGTTAAAGTTTCAACTAAATAGTAGATTTTATAACCAAAAGAGATGAATTCTGAACCAAAAATATAACAGTAGACTTTTCAATTCAAAAGAATTAACTTCCACAAAAAAAAATAGTTCGTTTTTCTTATAAAATCTTATAAAAAAGATTAATTCTCATCGAAAAATATAATACATGATATTTAACTAAAAAGAGCTTTTAATTTTAAATAAACAACAGTCCAATTTATCCCAAGAGACGTATCTTCAGCAAAAACAGATTAATTTTTAACCAAAGTATTGCATTTTTATCCAAAAAAGCCCAAATTTCTATCAAAAGAGACTAATTTTTAAGCCAAAAAGACGAATTTTCAAAAACGTTGAAGTTTCCAGCAGAAAAGAGTTTCAGTTACGAGAAAAAAAAAATCAACCAAATTGTTGAATTTTCAAACAAAAAAGGAGAATTATCTAGAAAACAGTTGAATTTTCAATCCAAAAATACGAATTTTCAACCAAAAAGTTCATTTTTCAACTACAGAGAAGGATCTTCAACAAGTAAAATTAATTTTTAACAAAATAATTCAACTTTCAACCAAGTAGTCCAGCTTTCAATGAAAAACATTAATTTTATATCAAAAAAGAAGAATTTAGAATAAAATACATACATTTTCTATTAATTGTTGAATTTCCAACTAAAAATGATAAATTTTCAGCCAAAAATGGATTAATTAAATTTTCAGTTACGATAATTAATTTTTTATTTTATCAGTTCGCATTTATGGGGAAAAGCGTAAAGTATGTATTTAGATGCTTTACGTGTAAAATAAAATCAGTACTTTTAATTTTGCGAATCATTTCAAAAAATTGTTATTCACATTCATATTTTCCATGTGTTGTTATATACTGCCCCCCCCCCCACGGCAGTGTGACGTAGTTTTTGAACGGGCCCTTAACTTTTGACCAGGGGAATGGCTCTCCTATAAAGGCCTGTAGAATAAATGTGTCATGAGATTTGAAGACGGCCAAGTGTACTTTTAGCCGACAATTATTCAAATGCATGGGGAAAATGCAAATTTAATTTATTTTATTATTATTATATCATTAAGCCGTTTCCCTTTCGGTGTAATTGTTAAAATACGTTTTTTGCATATATTTATCTCGGGAAAATATTTTGTAGCATATTAAATATCCAATAAATTAATTAGTACTAATGAAAAGTGTAGAAAATATTATTTTGATGATTAAATACGAATACACTCTTCACAGAGTACCAATAATAATTCTACAAAGGGAATATTAAATTTTTAGCATTGAAATATGTAAATATTGTAAACTGTAAAAATAGTAAATTTCAATCGAATTTTATTTTTATTGACATTTATAATGATTATTGAAAATTGAAATTAACGC
>JAABKJ010003344.1:0-26134 GCA_011634705.1 Andricus grossulariae
CATCACCGAAACAAACGCCTATTTTGAGGGCCTTGAGAAAACCTATTATTTGGAAGGAATAAAAAAATTGGAAAAACACTGGACTAAATGTATCGAGCTAAAAGGAGATTATGTTCAGAAATAAAACGCTCATTTGCCGAAAAAAAATCTTTTAGTCGAAAAGTCACTAACTTATCAAACAGTCCTCGTATTATGTAAACATAGCAGATGGCAAAGAGATTTCAATAATCTATGTATTTATGTAAATTTTTTAGATCCTTAGATCTGATTAAAATTATAATTCACTAATGCCCACTTTGATGTACATCTGTACAGCCGCGTTTCTATTTTTCACGTTAAACGAAGTTGGCCTCTAGACACATTTCAAACAAGTTTTAAATTTTAATTTAAAGAATACATACACATACAGAAATTTAATTGCGCATGTTTTCTCTGGAAAAAAGTTATAACTCGTGGAAAGTCGAGCGATTCTTGAGCATGAGGCGGTCCGTTCTATTTCCATATTTAAAATTGAATCATAAAGCTATGCGAGCGAATATTTATACTGATACGCCTCTGAATCAAAGTGGACAACCAGGTAGAGCTAAGGGATAATTCACGAAATCATTCGATCATACGATTGATTGCGTGCGCCATCAGCTAATAAGTGGGGATAGCGTGGGACCAATGAACTTTATATATCGATCCCGGTATCGGTACCAAATGACTTCTTACTCGACCCTCTGCGAGGAAGAAGCCTCTCTTGGTCTCTATGATCTACCTGTCACTGAGTACAGAAAATTGAATTGGAGTAAGCATTACTCAAGGAACGCCACTCTCAACGGATTCTCCTGTTACAATTAAAACTTCCGCCCACTAATTTATCAAAATTCGTTAGAATTTGAATAATTAGACTAAGTTTTTGGGTTTTAAATTTATTTTTTAAATTAGTGTAATGCAATTATTCTAACGACTTTGCACTCCATATTTTGGTGAAGACCTCGTTGTGCATGTTTGCATCTAATTGTGGGAAATTAAATTAATGAAAAAGAAGTGCGTGCAACATTTATTGTCACGACTTTGCACTTTATCTAACGATAAAGACCTCGTTGTGCATGGTTGCACCAGCTACAGAAATTCGAATGGGTTTGTTTTTTTGTTTCAATTTTTTAACAAGAATAGAGCCAGAATGGAGTTTGTAACGACCTTGCACTTTATCTAAAAACAAGGACCTCGATGTGCGAACAAAGTTTTGGTATCTGAGTATCTAAAAGAAGGAAAGGAAGGAGAATCCAAAGTATGATAAAATTAATAATCTCGTAATCAAATTGAAGTCAGAAAAGTAAGCAATCATCTCTCCCTTGAGTGAATTCACAATCTGTCGTTTTTGTTTTAAAACAATAATTTAAAACTCAGTGAGAGACTTGTCATTGTAAGAATTGATCTTACAAAATTGTAGTTTGTTTTATTCTCAGATTTGGTTATAAAATGTTTAGGTCTAGTTTTAACGTCCTATCAGTATTGGGATCAACGTATATCGTTGGTTGTAATTTACTGGGAAGGAAAAAGAAAACGCAAATTGAACGAATGTCTCAATGATAATAAATATTATTGAGATAAGTTTAAAATGCAACACTACCATTACTAAAAATTGGTATAATTTTTAGTAAATTTAAAATGTTTAACTAAAATCAGCCAAATACATAATTAAATTGTAAATATTGATGAACACAAAATCGATCCCTGGTTAGAGAAACTCGATAATGTTACAACTGATGCCGGCCTGTTGGGACACTCGAGGAAATAAAAGTAGAGTGATTGCGTAAGATCATTGTCGGTCCGACGCATTTGGTTTCAGGAGAATAATAGAGAGCCATAAATCGCTTGAGTCTAGGCGAGGTACGGGTGACCCATTGTATTCTCGTTACCTAATTCAAATTAGGAATGAGATAATAAAGTAAACAGAGTCAAGAATGTGGAAAAGCTTAAATTATTATTATCATTGTAATAAAATCGATAATAACTGATTCATTTCGTACTTTACATACACCGGGTGTAAAATAGATACAAATCAAGAATAACAGGCGAAATATATTCGTTTGGAAATTTGAAGTTTATTTTTTGAAAACGGATTACAATTTAAGATCGTCAAAATGGGGGACGATAAAAATGATCGTAAAGAGAAACCAAAAAAACGTATTAGGAAAATTCAATTTTCTCAATCGATGATACAAGAAATGAATAAAGAGCATGTTTTTGAGCCATTTTCTGATCCTTCTGATACAGAATCAGAACACGAAAATGACAATATAGAAGTCAATAATACACGTGATCAAATTAGTCCTTCGTCTGAGAATGCCGAAACTGACAAAAATCAATCAGGAAATATTTCCGAAAATGGATACTCGCAAAATGATTCCGAGGTACAAGATAATTTAGGCGCGAAAAATAATTCGATTACACAAAATAATTCTGACCTTAGCGATTATGATTCTGAAATTGCAGAAATGGATCAATTAATAGTCACTCTTGAAAAATTACAAAAAGGCGCGAGCAAATCAGTATTATCGCAAAATACTGTATTACGAATGGCGAAAAGAGAAAAAGTTAAGCGTCGTGGATTTGAGGCGGATATGGAAAAAAGAATCGGATCTTTTGTAACTTCGTTATTAAAAAGAATGGATGATCGAGTAGAAATGCAAAAAGAAAATTCTGATCACCAAGATAGGATTTTAGAAGAACAGTTAGTGAATATCGAACAAAATGTCTGTTCACTTAAAAAGAAAACGGAAGAAGTTCTCACCGAACAGGCAGAACTTATTGTTACGAATATTAACAATCGGAAGCGTTTTCAAAAGAATGGCGATTATCAGGATTCACTAAAAAAAAAGAATGGATAGAAATATGGGTGGAACAAATATTAAAATCCCATGGCTAAAAAATTATCCGGTACCAAAATTTTCAGGGTTAAGCCAAGAAAGACCTATGATGTTTCTAAATGATTTTAGTGAATATATTAGAGTGATAGACGTTATAAGGGACGTCTTTAATTTCTTAGTACATTCATGCTTAGAAGGTATCGCTAGAGAATGGTGGAATCTCGTAGCTACTCCAGGTGAAAATGAGTTCACGTTCAGGGAAAAATTCATTTCAAAATTCTGGAATGATAGTATTCGTTTTCAAGTTAATACTGATCTTCATTATGGTTTCTATAAAGAAAAATTATCAAAATCGGCATGGTATGGGAGGCTATGATCCCCGTAAAAATAGTGTTTATCAGCAAAATGATTTTGGCAGATTCAATCGCGATAATCAAAATATGAGAAACATTAGGGGGGATGGAAATAATTTCCAAAATTCTTATCAAAATCAAGAAGGGTTGCTAGATCGTGAAAATTAAGGTTTTAGAAATTCTAGCTTTGAATCAAATTATCCACCTCGATATCGAAAGAATGGTCAATATATGCGACAGGGCAAAATCGATTTGGAGATAATTATTATTCAGGACGGGTATATAATAATTATCCGCATCAAAATGATCAAAATCAAGGATATTTTAATCAAAACAACAGCGCTAATCAGAGAAATAATTCTTTTAATAATTCAAATCGACCAAATTTCGATTTCGAAAATTCGGAAAATCGTGGTTGACATCCAGATTATAATGATCGAAATAAAGCTCCATATAATCAATCTCAAGGGCGTTATGAACAGCCCAATGATTTTCAAAAAAAATTATAACTCCCGCGATCAAAATAATAAAAATAGATCTCAGCAAAACTATGTAAATGGACGGGTAGAGAATGGTGTTTACAAACGAAATCCTAATTTTGCCAATCAAGTAATCTTGCCTAGAGGTGCGAATAATCAATTACAAAATAAAAAAGGGTCCTATAATAATCAGCCAAATACACTGCCACAAAGTAATATAATCAAGCAGACTAGAATTATAGAAGTCGTGGAAAATAAAGATAATCGAGATGAATTTTTTTAAATCAGGGAAACGCATATGCTTCGGGCCATTAGTAAGTAAAACGATAGATGCAAATCCGGCTCCAAAATATTTCAAAAAGCCTCTACCTTTAGATATGAGAGGTGAACTTTTAGAAAACGATGACAATACCGTAGATAAAGAATTAGATAAGTGTCCAATAAGAATTTTAAATCTCGAGGACATAGAAACAAATGCATTAATAGATACAGGTAGCGAAGTAACTTGTATTTCAGAGACCTTTTATGAAAATAATCATAATACTTTTAAACAATGCGAACTATTACCAATTGTAGGAACCACAATTGTTGGTGCAACTGGGGGAAGACCTATTAAATTAAAGCATAAAATTTATGCAACATTCAAAATGGGCGACTGGGAAGGCTCTTACGTGTTTTTGATTGTTCCAAGGCTAAATGAAGAATGTATCATTGGAGTGGACTTATTAAAAAGATTAAAATCTAAAATCGATTTTGAAGATGATATTATTAAATTGAAGGATAAAAATAAATAGATTAAAATAAAACTATCAGAAGAAGATGTAAAATGAATTTGCATAATAATGAATGCGGAAAATGTCCAAAAAGAAAGATACATAGAATGTTCAGGGAAATATTTAGAACCCGAAGACATTTTTTCAAATGTTATAAAGGAAATTAATACAATTGAAACTTATGATAATACCCATGATGAATATGCTTTAACTAATGAACAAATTAAAGAAAAAATGGCGCATTGTACTTTATTAAATGCATTAGTAAAAGAGCGATTCTACAAACTTATATCCCGTTATAAAAATGATTTCTCTCGGAAACCAGGTAGGATTTCAATATATGAACATCAACTTAAAATAGATGATAAGAGACCTTTTATATCACGAGCTTACCCGATACCTATGTTCGCACGCGAAAAAGTTGCAAATGAAATTAAAAACTTATAGAAATGGGAATAATTCAAAGGTCAAATAGCCCCAATATAAATCAATAAGTGGTCAGAATTAAAAAGGACGGTTCGATAAGACTTTGCTTAGATGCTAGAAAGTTAAACGAAATTATGCTAAATGATTACGAGTGCGCAGAGACAACTGAAATTTTATTTCAAAGATGTGCTGGAACTCAAGTAATGTCTACTTTAGACTTAACTAGTAGCTTTTGGCAAGTACCATTGCACCCAGAATCTATTAAATACACAGCTTTCATGAGGGAAAGTCTTATGAATTTCGCGTCACACCTCTCGGTCTAAGAACCAGCACAGCCGCGTTAGTCAAATCTTTGGACTTTGTTCTGAATGGATTAAGAAACTTCGTTATTACTTTTATTGATGATATGTTGTGTACCTCACTAAGTACATCACAGCCATATTTTAACGCCACTTGGAATTAAACCAGATCCTGACAAAATTAAGGCGATCCATGAATTTCTAAAACCCCGGAATTTAAAAGAACTTCGAGGATTTCTGGGTGTAATAAATTTTTCTACAAAATTTACCAGAGAACACGGAAAAGAAAAAACACCGCTTTTGAATTTATTTCTCATAGGGGCTAAATGGACATGGAATTTAGAAACAGACGATACATTCAAGACCCTTCTATTTAGAAACAGATGCAAGCGATCAAACATTAGGAGCAGTCCTTTATCAAATTGATATAAATAAATAACATACACCCATTTCATTGCCTAGGCGTACTTTAAAGGGATCCGAATTGTCGTATTATACGACAGAAAAAGAGCTATTAGCTCTTATGGGCCCTAATGAAATTTAGATCATACGTGTTAGGCGCTAGATTATTAATAATTCTTACCGATCATAAAGCGTTAACATTTCACAAAATGTGTAAATTGATTAGTGGCAGATTAAAACGATGGATCTTATCAATACAACAATATTGTTTTACAATAGAATATTGTGAAGGAGAAAATTAGCTGATACTTTAAGTAGACTCCGTCCACAGAATTAGGACGCCCATTTTACACTAATAAAGGGAAAATTTGTCTTTACACTTTAGCAAAACGACCCTAATCAAAACTACGGAATCGTTTAAAAAATATTGCTAAAGACCAAACAGAAGACCCCATTTTGCAACAATGCATTAAAGCGATTAATGGGGGAAAATTAAAATACTTGAAATGCAAGAAGAACTCGTTTGCTTTATTGCCGGAAATGAAAAGAGACTGTATTTTACTAAAAGCATTATGTTTGACGTCATAGGTGATTTTTATGAGCTTTATGGTCACATCGGTCCACAAAAAGTATTTAGAATGCTGAGCCAATACTTTTATTATCCACGTTTAGCGAAAACAATTAGGCAAAGTTTAGCAAGTTGTGACTTATGTCAAAACAGCAAGGTCACATACCAAATGAGTTACGCAGAAATGAAAAATTATACACCTACGAAACCGGAAGAAATCTTATCGATTGATTTTTATGGTCCTTTACCCGCATCAAAAGGGGGATTTAAATACATATTATCGACAATCGATGCGTTTAGTAAATTCGTATATTTGTATCTTTTGAGAAGAATGACAACTAAAGCAGCAATTAATAAGATTTTTAATGATCATATTCCAAAATATGGGAAGCCAAATAAAATAATCACTGATCACGGAACGCAATTTACGTCAGATATATGGAAAAATAAACTAAAAGAAGAAGATATACGTGTAGTTTTCTCTTCAATTCGTCACCCCCAAAGTAGCATAGTAGAAAGAATTCATAGAGAACTTTCAAGATTCTTCCGATCCTTGATTAAAGAAAACCACAGCGCATGATGGAAATGAGTTCGCATAATAGAATCATGCATGAACGAAACACATCATGATACAACCGAATTTACGCCGATAGAAATTCGTATGAATGCTAAACCCAAACGAACATTTATTCTATGGCACCCTAGGGAATGATAAGAAAAGGATGTGTACCATACTCAAGATTTGAAAATGTATTATAAGAGAATTAACTAACCTGAATCAGTTTTGATGTATCATGTCTCAAATCGTGAAAATTCAATAATATGTCGCGATTATAAGTAAAGCGAAGAAATTGCGAAAGGTAAATACTCTGGATGAATTGTATTGAATTGTATATTTCCAACATTATTGATTGTAAATTTAATAAATCAGTTGGAACTCGGCATTCTCTGAGAAAAGATATTTTCTTAGCGCGCATTGCGTCTTTCTTAAAAATAAACTAAGGCATGCAATGCATAATTCATACACTACATATGTTTACTATCTGTAAATGGAAACTTGAGGAATATCTACATACATAATGTGGGAAAAAAACAAAAAAAGAAATCGAAACAAAAAAATTAGTTAGTCTGTTCATTGTAGACATTAAAGTATGATGAAACTATAACACTATATGTCGCAATTAAAATTAGATCACTCGGTTTGTTAACAGATGGCTGAAGGGGAAAGAAATCTCTCCGACTCAAAAATCTTTAGAAACAGAGGTTCTCAGACCATTCCTGAGGATTTTGCCATCATAAATTTTGAAGACTGAGAAGGGGAAATTTCTAAAAACCAAATTCATCGAATTACAAATTTATCTACAAAACAAAAAAGGGAATGGAGATGCTAAAGAAAAAGAAGAAGAAAGATGATAACATTTCTCACCATTCCAAAAAGTGCTCGATATCCAAAACCAAAATAAGGTCCAAAAGGAATAGAGCTACAAAAAAACTTACGAAATTGCAAGCAGTAATGAAGAAAATACCTTAACCTATAGAAATGCAGTTTCTAAATAAAATCGCAGAAGAATGCCCTGAAGATACCCAACCAGACAGGATAATGTACCCATCAAATACACCATGGGTCACATTATCAGGAAACCATGTAACCACTATGAAACCAAGAATTAAATTCTTTGAGAAAGTAAACCTGGGAGACTCGGTGCTACTGGCGAAAATATTTGAAGAATTTGTTATCGAATTTGATCTCCTCAAAGAACCACATATACTAATTACTCTAATTCCAAAAGAATCGAGAATCGAGCAATTGAAATCAACAATTTTCAAAGTTATTCTCGAAACCATGTCATCCAAGAAGAAAATGATTCCTACAAGGAACACCACTTCTAAGAAGAAGAGCAAACAGCGATTGAGACATATACGCAAAGGAAGCTGCATTAAAGTGCATGAAGCACTGTTTAAGGCTGACAAATTTGGAATAAGGTGGGACATATGAAGGGGTACTTCATTTGGGTATGGCAAATACTAACAACCACCTCGCATATCACTACTATTTATCACCGGATTTTGTCCTTAACGAGTGGGGAATCTAAAAGTTTTTCCATATGAACACTTATAATTTTTTTATGCACAAAATAGCACAAAAAACCAACCTTTTCTCTCAATATGTTTTTGAAAATTTTGAATTTTATTTTCTATTGTATAAAAATGTGGTTCTCTTCCTTCGTTGTGGCTTTAAACTTTAGGTTTCTCCGTCCGATCTACTTTATTATTATATGCATAATAATTATGTTGAGTTATCATAATATTTTATTTATTTGTTGCATATTTTTATTTTATTGTTTGCTAAAAAATTAGAAAATATACCACAACTTACGGTAAACAAATGTTCTCAATTAATTTGATCCTATTCGTTTAGGTGCGCGTTCAGGATTATCAATTTTATTCGATAATACGATCAATTGCGCGTGCCATCGGCTATTAAGTGGGGATAGCGTGGGACCAATGCACTTTATATATCGATCCCAGTATCGGTATCACAAGACTTCTTACTCGAGGCTCTATAGAAAGGACTCTCTTGATAGTTACATCTTCAAAATTCAAAAAAGAGTATATATGTATGAGGCATTATTTCTAAAGTTCTTCGATCGGACTCAAATTTCGGCAAAGTGTAGTCCTATTGGGTGGCAATTCATGGCAAATTTTTTTCCATTAAGACAAGTATTTTCCGAGGGGAAAAGGGTTAAATTTTTGAATATTTTTCGAGTAACATTGACAAATATTTATTTACTCCAAAAATGTACTGGAAACCCCGTGGACTTTGAAGCTACATATTTTTTAAATCGTCCAGTAAATTAACTACAACATAGGCAGATTCAACGCCATTTAAACCTTCCAAGATTTTGTATGGTCACAATAGATTTTCTGTCAAAAACAATTGTTACCAAAAATTGTAATTTATTATACAACGAAAATTTTACTTCTTTGCACAGTCAATTCTTTTAATCTGAAGAATAATATTTTAACCCAATGGATTGCTATTCTACAACATAGTAATCGTTGTTTTTAAAAATTCTTATAAACAAACTTAAAGCATAAACTTCTTTTACTAATATGATTCACTTGGGAGAAATCACTTGATACTCTTATCTTCAGAATTATATTTTGCTCGGAAAAAGAACCTTATAAGTCAACAAAAGGCAATACAGTGATTTTATTCATAAGAATAGATAAGTAGGCAGCGAACCCAGGATTTTCCAGCTGCCAATACATACCAGTTCGCCACTGGTGCCATGAGTTACCAGATCACTGTCTTGAAAAACATCAAATCCCATGGTGCTGATGCCACGCTTTAAAATATTCGCAACTTTGGGATAGAATTCCGAAGACTCGTATTGATAACATCCTGCATTATGACTGTTCTTTTAAATGTAATGAAAAGCTTTGAATATGGTTAAAGGCTTTCAAATTTGAAAATATTTCCCTGAACGCCTGGGGAGACCCAAGTTTTTAATTTTTCATAAACTGCTCAAACATCGCATAAACTACGTCTCAATTAAGGGAAAAAGATTTAAAATATAAATTTAAAAATATTTTAAAAATAATTCTAATTCCCTAAATCAAAAGTCATATTGAATAGAATTCAAGCGACATGGTATGGAAAATTTTCATTTTTGTCAACTATCAATTGATGTAGTAAGTGAAATATAAAACTGTTTGTCTTCTTTGTCATTCAAGGCGCGTGAAGGAGAATCAATAGAAATCGAATTTGAAACGTGTCTTATTTGAGGAGTAAGCGAGCAAAGCGTGATAAATCCACTTAAGTTAATTTCGCAATATTTAAAGATATATTGTAGCTTGAAATCAAGTGATGAAAATGAAATGTGAAATGTGCTAATATAAACCTTTAGATTATTAAATAAATTGAATGCCAAAAAAATCTTTCCAATTTAGTATTCCCTTCAAGTTATTAACAAAATTAAAATGGAATTATTCACTTTCGATTCAGCAAAGCCATTTTTAACTGATTATTCACTTTTTAAGGATATAAATATAAAATATCTTGTTTACATATAAATCAGTTCGCTAAGTAAAATTTGATGTTAGAATTAATGATGTTCCAAAGATACAGAAACAATCATTATCTCGATTTTTTTCAAAAACTGGATTTATCATGTTTTTATTACCAATAAAATTTTTGGTTAGCTAAGTTTCAGGCACTTCAAGATTCACTTCTGTACATAATCCGACGCAGAGGGGATAAACAATTTGGTAACACTGCTCCAGTATATTAGGTGATCAATTATACTAATAATTATTATAAATGATATAATTCTTGTAGATTAATTTTTACTTCTTCACCTACATCAAATACGTACATATACTCATAATTCACGAGACAGCCAACCAAGTTAAAAACAGTTTATGGGTTTATTGTTTTATTTTCAAATAAAATTCGTAAAAAGCTTATTTTTTCGAAATGTTCAAAAATCTACCTTGGAAGAAGCACTTCTGAATATCTTTTTAAACAATTCAGTTTTCCAACAAAAAATATAAATCTTATAAAATTAAAAAAGAATTATTAAAATCTTACTGATTCTTTATTGGTGTATGTTGAAATATTCCAAACTCGAAACTAATCTTTTAAAATAAAACCTAAATCACTTAACATTTTCCTAGAAATCATATTGCCTGTACCTGTAATTTTTGTTGTTACCGGTAACGATTTTCTTTTTACCATTTCCAGTTGCTTAATACATTTCGATAGCGCTAAAATTTGTAATCTTTTCAATAGATAAACGAAGTGGAAAGAGCCACTAAAAGTCATATTCACGCAGTTCTCCAATCAATCAGATTTTTAATTTATAGATATGATACTATATTATTATCAATTATTACATATTATATAATAATATATTATATTTAAATATATTCTCGATATCTATAATTTTCAGGACAAGGGGAAATTGATCTCTTTTGGTAGAAATTTCGTATTTTTTGCTCAAGAATACAAATGTTTAGTTGAAAATTCATCTGTGTTGGTGCTAGACGTTAAATGGGATTTTGAATTTGATTGTAATCTAATTTGAGATTCTTGAATTTCAATTCAATTTCAGATAGTGGAAAACTGCTGACTGCTGTGTGAAGATAAGTGAATTTATTTAAGGCAGCTATGTCAACACCAGCTACAGGACCGTAGCCAGAAGGAAGGGGGGATCATCAGAGTTTAATCTCTCCCACCAGAGTTCTGGAAATACATGCATAATATACATATACTCTGCTGAGTGTGCGCGAGTGTGCGACTTCAAATCACCCCCGCCCTCCTCAAATTTTTGTTCTGCCTTCAGCCTTGTCCACCAACACAAGTTTCTGTTTCAAAAAAGGAAAAAAATAATTATTGAGACCATGCACACGCCTGTCATTACTTTTTTGTAAGGAAGGAATCAAATTTCAAAACCTGACCTAAATTTTGGAAAACGGGAAAAGCATTATTACATTTTTAACAAAAAGCCTTTTTAGACCACCAACCCTCCACCATGGTAACACATAGTAAGACTTGACAATCTCTCCCCATAATATTCCATCTTAAAAATATGGCGATGCTTGAAAACTTGGCAGAGATAACGCTGGATCAATAAAGATCTGTTTCGCTCAAATCTTTGTTTGGACTGTAACAACACAGGTATACGGCGAAATAGAATTAGGGTCTTGGGGTCGTCACATATTCCACGTAAACAGTTTTTTTGGTGGGATGTCTAAGTGGGGAGTAAAAAATATAAATTACCTGCGTGGTATATAGACAGCCTCCGAGTATATAAATGAAAATAGATCTTAGCAAATTCATTAGTTACGTAGTTAAAGTATTTCTCCGCAAATCAGTATCATCTTCAGCTGAATCTACTACAATACAAAATGAAGATCGCCGCTGGCACTCTATTCTTCGGCTTATCCGTTTTCCTTCATTCGATTGGTAAATATATTATTATTATACGATTTGCATTTTCTTCTGTTCTTCCGCTTTGATTTTACCCTTAATTTATTTAACTAGTATTTTTACTTTTCTGTTTTCGTCCCTATAATCATTTTCTATGCTAAACTTACTACAAAAGAGCTGGAGGCTTCATTAAAACATCAGTCGTCATTCTTTCGTTTTTCCTCAAAATCAATAATAATTGCACCAAAATACTCATCTATCTATAAAATGTTCTCCTAATAATTCCGATTTATTGGGACCGGATGTAAACGACAATCGTTCTCAATTTCTAAGTAGCATATTAATCATTGACAATAGTATAATATAGTATCCCTAATTTAAGTACAGTTTTAATAGAATCTCGATTACAACAAACAAAAATTAATATAGAAATTCGATTTCTGGTTAATATTTCCATCTTTATTGAAATAATAGCAACATACGGAAATAACGCGTTTTCTTTAATAAATGTTCCAGACCACCATTTTTACTAAAACGAATAGAGAAAAAAATTTCACTAATTGACATATTCCTGGACACGATCCTGCACAGGTAATCTTGGCGGTTCCTGTGCAGGAAGTTGGCGAAGGAAACTGTACATGATCCTGCAATGGAACCTGCACCGACGTATGGGATCCTTTACAGAAAGCCGTCGCGAAAACTTATGTCGGTTACAAGTATAAAGTTGCATTTCTTTTATTCCCTTAAAGATCGAACTTGCCATCAAGAGAGCTAAGCCACTAGTGAACCCTCGCGGATTAGTTCCTATGCAGGTTCACGTATAGGATCCTGAACAAGTGCCTGTACCTGAACCCGAGTCTCAAATCACTCTGTGAACGGAGCTGTACATGATCCTTCAAAGGTTAGCTTGCATAGAAGTTCCTTTTCAGGATCATGTACAGTTTTCTTCACCAAAGTCCTGCACAGGGACCGTCAAAATTATCTGTGCAAGGTCGTATGCAGGATCAAGTCCAGGCACATGTCCAGGATCCTCCAAGGTTCCTGTGCAGGAATTTTCAGCAGGGAAATGCTAAAATATTATTATTTCGTACGTCAATATGAAGAAAACATTAATTTAATCTTATTATTTTAAACAAGATTTTTGGTAATTCTTGAATTTAAATAATTCTAATTGCGTTAATTACTAGTTAAATGCTAGTAATTCAATCAAGGAAATGCTAACAAGTACAAAGTTTTAATAAAAGAACGCTATTGTGTAAAGAGGTAACATGCCCAGCTTTATTGCCAATAGCGTTTGCTTCACCTCTAGGTGCGCGACCCCCCGCCTCTACCCACGCAGCTACATATGAAACTCTAATCTCGCAATACTCACCGGTCTAGATAAAGACCCGAGCACTCAACATACATTATATTAGCAAAGACCTTCCACATTAATGTTAACAATCACTGCTTACTTTTTTATAGATTAACTCCCGTTCCCTTTGATGTTAAGTAAGTGACTCAGTCTCAACCCACAGGCTGACCTCAAAATTAACACTGTAAAATGCTTTGATGAATTTGATTGATATTCAGTATTTCTGTCTTTAAATTAATAGACACTTAACTATCTTTATTTATACAACTAAATGCAATGATTCTTCTTTTTTGATTATTATTATTATTGTTAATATGTTTTTATGTCTTCTGCTACACCACCTACGTGAGCTTGTGTCGCGAAATCAATTTGTCACACATAGAAATTTCTGTAGGAATTCTCAGAGATGCGTGATTTTCGAGGAAAAAAATTTGTTCAGTTCATTAATTTTAAAATAAAATATGTAGTCTATATTTGTCCTTACCATGTAAATAATATTAAGGCAATAGGAGTAAAATTTATAATAATAAATTTGAATGTATCCATGTTACAATAAGTCTAACAGAAAAACTAGTAAGTAACACTTGCTACAGAAACAATCTTTCGACGTACGTGTGCGGAAAAATAACCTCTATGACAAAGGTCACTGATAGCCTTCTCCATTTGACAGCATTGTATCAAATTCCTGATCAAAGCCAATCTTTTATGATGAAAAATTGGTTTTTTGCATATTCATTACACTGAAGTATATAACATAACCTCGGTAAATTGTACGTAATCGATTACATAAACGTGGTTCATATTGTATTATTCTATATTTTTATGTTTAGGACAAATATAAGCTGCATATATATTTTTAAACTAATGAATCAATATTCTTGAACTATTTGTAATTTTCAGATACCGTTTCTGAATTTCAATAAAAATGTCGTAAATTTACTATAAAAGTTACTGAATTTCGTTTTCAGCAATCGAATTTGGTAAACTTTAGTAACCTTAGTAACTTAAATGTGTCGAAATATTCGGAAGATTTCTAACAGTGCATTGGTCCTTCGCAAATCTGGTGCAAAAGCTGCACTATGTGTAAGAAATTCTTAACCAGTGGAATATGCTATAATTCAAATGATAGCCATTATAAATATTTAAATTAACCTATCTCTATTTCTTGTTACAGAATTAATAAGTTCACAACTTAATCTAGCGAAACCTAGCAGCTTACGGAAATTATTTCCTCAATCCAGAAGTTTCCATTTTCCTCCTATCGAGATATTGAACCAACAAGATGTTGATGCTTACCCTGAATTCAAAACACTCAATGGGCAACCGATGGTTGTACCCGCTGCAACTTACAGGTACTATAAAAGGAACGATGTCATCTTTGGATATGAGAAAGAAGATGAAGATGATATTAAAGCACTAGGCCATTTTTTTGACCAAAAATATCTATTTGCTGTATTTGACACAAAAGACCGACAGTGGTATACTCTGACCCATAATGAATTAGTGAAATTGGGCGTGGACCGTAGTTTGCAACTTGTTCAGGCGCATGATCAGGCTCATGCTGAGAAACACGAAAGTAACCATCTAGCGAACCCAGGTGCACACAAAGCAGCAAGCAGAGCAGCATTCCATGCAACACGGAGGTACGAAGAAAATTTTAGAGTACGAGCTCGAGTCCCTAAAGAAGGCCCTCCAGCAGTCAAGGTATTCTACAATAATAAATATAATGATGAATACGAACGTCAGATGAAAAGACTATGTGGAGGATGCTGTACCTATCTATAAATAAATCTGTGGTCTAGTGGTGAGCACGCTTGCCCCTAAACCTAGGTGGATCCGTAGACTGGCTTTGCGAGAACTAATAATAAGAAGTACTATACACGGGTTTTACTGCGATTTTCCTTGTGTACTACACAAACATTCAAATTCAGGAAATAAAGTTTGAAAAAAAATGTTGTAGGTGAATACTAGTACTGATATTTTAAAAGACGGGCGCAGCCGCTGGGGTGTAGAATCAGTAGATTCTTTACTTCGGAGAAATATAAAGTAGGAAAGGTGCACTAAAGTAAATTCGTTTATAACAAGGTTTGTAGCAGTATCAATTAGTGTTGAATGGCATCATCTTATGTCAAGTCTCCTTTATCTTTTTGAGATGAAAACATTAATTTGCTTCATTTAATAATATTACTATTGAATAGGAAGGCTCAAAATGGCGAAGCGTAAGGAGGGTTCCTATTAGTAATAAATATTTAAGATATAATGTTGCAATCACGCTCCAGTTTGATGTATGAAATGTTTGAAGAATACACTAACTTAATCTTTCAAATGAAATAACGAAATACTTATTTTCCTGTGTAGAATGCTTCCCTAAAGGATAGAAATTCATGATAATAAAAATGATTTCAGCCCAGCTGAAACAATCAAATAATTTCTTATATATATGAAGATAATTCAAATCTTGTAACATTTTTGCATGGAATTCTTTCTAAAAGGAATAAAGCAATTAGAGACTGAAATTCAAAAATTTTTAATTAACTTATTTCAATAACAAACAGACGTTTTCTACCATCGCTACCGACCGCATGCTGTGGCCACCAACGGTGGTTTCAGGGATGACCCGACGATCCTCAGGAAGCAACAAGCGTTTCAAAATATTAAAAATACTCTCCATCATAATTTATGGGTTATGATGTTCCTCTTAGTCTCTTTCCTCTTCGCTGTCTGTCTGGCATAAGAAACCCTGTCAGTAGCAATGCTGCAGCCAACATAGCCATCAAAGTTATGAGAGGAAAGCTCAAGCCCCATCGCGACACCAACGCGAGATAACCTTCGGCCGCGATATATATTCACTACAACCTCGCTATTTGGCGAACGTTTCACCTTCATTAATAATAGTAATAATAATAATAACGCAATCTGTCCAAGTGTCCATGACTTGGATTGACTACCATAAGGCATTCGGTAGCACGAACCATGAGCTATTTATTAAGTTCCTTAAGTGCCTGGAGGTGCATCCAAAAATAGTGAGATGTATAAAAGAGCCTATGCTTTTGTGGCAAACAATATTTGTTCATTATATCTGCCAAAAGACAAGTGACTACCAGCTATATCACATGTAAGAGAGGGGTGCGGAGCTAATTCCCACCATACTTTGTGGAGCAGCACGGACATCAACTCAAGAGGTAATGAACCTTGTAATACCTAATCACTCCTGATTTAGATATTATTAACACGGGGAGTACCCCGACGTTTCGCAACTCGGTCAGGGAGGAGGTCATCGACAGCACTCTCTGTTTTAGAGACAATTTCAAGAAGTGGAAAGTCTCAGACGAACCCACACTCTCAGATCGCTCACAAACATAGTTCGTGTTGAAATCCTTTGTACCCGCGGGCCCTCAGTGGGCCAGAAATCCAAAAAGAACGGGCTAGGACCAGTTTTTAAAGGAACTAAGGCGCGCACTCTCGGAGGTGCCCAGGTCTATTAGAGACGTGGACACCCTGGAGATGGCAGCCTAGATTTCCATGGAGGTTCAGACGTGCCAGTACTGGCATGGATGAAATATACACCATATTTACCACGATGAGGGATGAATACAGGGGTGAAATACGTAAGGCTAAGCAAGAAAGCCGGTCCAACTTTTGCACAGTTATCGAGAAAGGAGCAGAGGCAGCTAGACTGGACAAGCTGCTCTCTCGAAACCCGGATGCTATTCGTACCACCCTAAAATTGCCCGACGAGGGATACTCAGCGTCAACCGAGGAGATCTTGGCTCACCTGATCAAGGGACATTTTCCGGGCTTCAAAAGGAAAGAGTATTCAACTACACCTCGGAAGAGGTTATCAGGGCAACCATAATTGCACATGGTGTCTATTGCAGTCGTGGAATGGACCTGCCACATGTTGACCAACAGGAACCTCACAATGACGAAGGGTGATACTACTTTATGTGGAACCGTTGACTCGTGATGTCCACAGGGAGGCCTTTTATTGCCCCTGCTGTGGTGCTTGGTAATTGATGAACTGTTTTATCTCCTCGCGAGTCAGAGCTACCACGTTATAGGCCACGCGGACGATATACTGGTTATCGTGCGCGGCCAACATCTGGATGCGCTCTTAGGATTAATGCAGCAAGCACTGGGGATAGTGGATTCTTGGTGCAAGAAGACTTGATTATCGGTCAATCCCATTAAGACACATGCGGTTGCATTCACCAGACCGTGGCTCTGTATATGAGCCATAGAGAAATGCTGGAGCTTAAAGCCGGAGACACTTATGTGGATCTACATAGCGATCGTGCCCTCGAGGCTAACCTATGCGGCGGTGGTCTGGTGGAGCAGGGTCGAACTGTCCACTGCGAAGTCGCGACTGGAAGGAATGAGGGAATTAATTATAAGAGGCGTTACTAGTGCCTCGAAATCGACATCCACGGTGGCATTGGGGGCACTAACAGGGTCGAAGCCCCTCCATCTTATCATCAAGGCCGTGGCTGCGAACGCGGCCCGGAGATTAAATATGGCAGAAGGCGGAAGGATCTCGACGGAAGTGCAGATCCCAACGACATCGCAAGTAGGTCGACCCTGAGCATGCTCAAAGACAAAATACCCACTCTCTATCTCTTCGACAGAAAGTATCGTGTTAGCCTATCCACAAAGGTTGATTGGGTTAGTGGCGAAGCAGACCTGCCCTCTATGGGGACCACTGGTTTACAGATGGCTCCAGTAACAAAGAGAAGACAGGAGCCTTCATTATTTTCTCTTTAGCTATATAAATAAATTAATCTTCAACTAAAATTAATCTATCTTTGACTTCCCGACTGACAGTTAGTGAAAAGACCTTTTCTAAATAGTTGTTTACCAAAGAGAAACAATTGTAGAGGTAAATTATAACAGTCTTCATAAGACAAAGACAAGCTGAGTGAATTTTCATCAAAAAATGCTGCAGGTATACCAGTTGTGCAAGAAATTTTGATGAAAACACTGTGATTACGGGTTTTGCTGCCTGTGCCCTCAAAAGGAAAGTAACCCGCTTCCGCAACCCATCGCCATAGTCGAAGTATGCCTTAAGCTACTAAATGTCAAGTGGGGGACCAATGCCGGCCCATAGAAGTCACTGAAATGGTCGATTTGTTAAGGTTTTGAGATCTGCCCCTGTTAGGCAGGCCACCCGCTATACCGCTGCTCTCCAGGGGTTGCAAGTTTATTTTCACTTCTTAGAAATAAGTTGGGGGTATATACTACAAATGTGCCAAGTCTAAATGCTCTAGAATAAAATGAAAGGTCGGTTTGACTAACCGCCGTACTATAATGGAGAAACATATGCATAACTTGGAATACCGCAAGCGGAAACCCAAAATATGCGTGAATTAAGAACAGCCCTTGATCCAGGCGACCAATATGCTGGCCGTTCCTATACTCATCTGCCGGAATTTCTCAGTGCTACGAAGCCTGATATTTTCCTCCAAGATCTGAAGACCAAGATCATTTACGTGATTAAATTCTCGGCATTAGCAGATGGTAATATCACGGTAAAGGAGGAAGAAAAACGGTCGAAATATCAAGCACTTCTTTTCGAGCTGAGCAGGCTGTACCAGGGCTACAAAGTCCATCTTAAAGTTCTCATAATCGGTTGTCTTGGAGGTATGAAAGCTTCATTTTTTAGAAAACTCAACAAAATTCCGGTTTGCCAGCATCAGGCTCATTCCATCGTGAATCTGATGCAAAAGGCTATTCTTCTGGGATCACTTCATCTGGCCCGTCAACACTGTGACTCCCCACATAGCAATATGCACGCATAGTGCGACGAACGTGCGTCGCACGGCTTGCACGCAAGCGATGACGCAGATATATCCTCATATGCGTGACAGGTGCGTCGCACGTCTTGAAGGTTTCACCTCGTGCCATCATAGTGCTAGCACACGTTGCTGGTTCTTGCGGACGGTATATATATATATATATATATATATATACGTCCAATATCCTTTATCAGGTCGGAAAGATAATCTACAATTTTTGGCTCCAACCTCTTCAGGAATGCCGTATATGTTACTGTGTCAAATCTGTTTGATATCGGTCAAATATTTTCAGAGAAAACGCCAAAATACCACGCAATGACCTTTATCGAGTCCAGCATAGTTTCTGCGATATTTTCTTAATTATAACTGAATTTCTCTTACGGGGGCAAAAGCTTGTTGCAAGTCGACTTTTTTATGCATGTTCCACCCTCTTTCCGTAACTTTTGATCATATTATCATTAGTTCTCATAATCAAAAATTTCACCCGGTATATCAAAATTTGCTTAATAATGCTTATCAGGTTTGTTAGTTCTTCGATTGCTCTTTATCAGGTACTTCAGTTTACCCATTGTGTCTTATCAGGTCTTTAAATTCATTTGTTGTCCTCCATCAGGTCGTTTAGTTTAATTATTGTCCTTCACCAGGTCCTCTAGTTAATCGATTATCCATTACCATATGCTGATGTCATCTCGAAGCTAAGGACTTCACTGAGAGCTTAGTATTCTTAACAAGACTAGCGTCAATTGACCTGAGCAAAACAAACTCAAATATATCCGACCCGATAGTAACTAATCTACAAGAAATATGGACATGTGAAAGCTTATTGCCTCAATGTACATTTGACACAATTTTCGAACTAATTTACATAAGCTAATTAAAAACAAAATTAACTGACACAAGTTGGAAGGAAAATACAAAATGATTATCAAATGCACACCGACGTAATGGGTCTTATCAGGAACATCATTTTTGTGGTTTGCCTATTATGGGGTCGTATAGATTAATTCGATTTGTTAACATTAGCAGACCACAATTTTTTCGAAATATTAAGCAGCTTCTACTATAAAGCTCCCAAAGTATCCAAAAAAATAGGTGAAATATTTTGATTCAATTGGCATTATTTTTATGAATCAACGAACGCCACATTCTGGTCGCGTCGAAAGGTTGTATTTGTGTCCTCAGGTACATCACAAACTCTTGCGAAGAATGTAGAAAATTCCAATGAATCCTAAGTTCTTTTAAGATTTCGAATTCTGCCAACCTTCTAAATCATGATTGCTCCTTATTTATAGAATATCAAAAATACCTACATTGACAAAATATTAAAATTTCGGAAAGTTCTCAAAGAATTGAAGATTAAGTGGCAGACTAGAACGATTTTTAATTAATTAAAAATAAATTAACTAACTCAAGTTGGTAGTAAAATGGTATATGAGTCTTAAATGTATATCGACGTAATGGGGTTTATGAGGGACGTAATTTTTGTGGTTTGGCTATTATCGGGTCGGATAGACTAATTCGATTTGTTAACATCAACAGACCAAATTTTTGTTCGAAATATTGAGCAGTTTCAATTATAAAGCTCCTAAAGAGTCTAATGAAAAAGATGAAATATTTTCATTTAGTTAGCAATATTTTTATGATCCAACGAATGCCACATTCTGGTCGCGTAAAGAGGTTGTTTTTGTGTTCTCAGCTACATCACAAACTCTTACGAAGATTTCAAGAGAACTGCAATAAAATCTTGAAATTCTTCCACAGATTTAGGATAGTTATGATCATTAGAAAAAATCTGAAAATATTTACAGTACTCTTTTCGATCATCCTGAGCGTGCATAATTTTTTCGAAAATTTTTTGCGGGAAATTCAAACTCAAAAAAAATTTCAAAATTTTTTTTGTATTTTTTCGTGTGATGAAACTCATGTACTATCTCAGCTTTTTTGCCATAGAATAGACACCCAAAGAGCTATTATTGTCAATTTTTTCAGAATTTTAAATTTAGGGGATCTTAGTGTAAAAAATCAAAAACTGTAATTTTCATATATAAAATTTTAATGGATCCTGACATTATTTTAAGATTTCGAATCCCGCAGACCTTCAAAATCATGATTGCTCTTTATTTATAAAATATCATAAAAACCCACATTAACAAAAGCTTCAAATTTCAGAAAGTTTGCAAAGAATTGAAGGTTGAATGACGGTTTAGCATGATTTTTAGTCAATTAAAAACAAATTAACTAACTCAACTTGGTAGGAAAATGGTATGTGATTATCAAATGTACATCAGCGTAACGGGTTTTATCAGGGTCAGAATTTTTGTGGATTGGCTATTATCGAGTTGGTAGATTAATTCGTTTTTTTATCATCAACAGACCACATTTTTGTTCGAAATATTAAGCAGTATCAACTATAAAGCTTCTGAATCTTGCTTGCTGCTTATTTATAAAATATCAAAAACATCCACATTGACAAAATATTCAAGTTTCAGAAAGTTCGCAAATAATTGATGATTCAGAGGCGGTTTAGAATGATTTTTAATCAGTTAAAGACAAATCAACTAACGAAACTTGGTAGCAAAGTGGTATATTGTTATTATCAAATTTGCATCGATGTAATGGGTTTTATCAGGGACATAAATTTTTTGGATTATCCATTATCGGGTCGGATAGATTAATTCGTTTTGATAACATCAACAGTATACAGTTTTGTTCAAAATATTAAGCTGTTTGAACTATAAAGCCCCCAAAACGTCTAAAAGAGTAAATTAAATATTTTGATTCAGTTGGAATTATTTTTTTAATTCAAGGAATGCCAAATTCTTGTCACGTGAAGAGACCAAATTAGTTGTTTGAGATTCATCGCACACACTTGCGAAGATTTTAGAATATTTCAATGTATCCTAAAATACTTTCAAGATTTCGAATTCTGCAGCTCTTTAGAATCTTGATTGCTCCTTATCTATAAAAAATGAGAAGCACCTACTTGAAAAAGATGTTCAAATATCAGAGTGCCCGCAAAGAAGTTAAGATTTAGAGTCGGTTTCGAACGATTTCTAATAAATTAATAACAAATTAATTGACGCAACTTGAAAGAAAAAAGGTATATAGTATATGATTATCAAATCTACATCGACGTAATGGGCATTATCAGTGACATAATTATATATGGGTTGGCCATTATCGGGCCGGATAAATTGAGTCGATTTGTTAACATCAACAGACTACAGTTTTGTACGAAATATTAAGCTGTTTCAACTACAAAGCTTCCAGTGTGTATACAACAACTGATGAAATATTTTGATTCAGTTGGCACGATTTTTATCAAATAAAACAATGCCACATTCCGTTTACGAGAAGAGATTTGAATTGTGTTTTCAGATACATTGCAAACGCTTGTGAAGATTGTAGAGAATTTGAATGGATGCAAGAATTCTTTCAAGATTTCGAATCCTGCAGCCCTTTAATATTATGATTGTTCCTTATTTATAATATATGAAAAACACCCACATTAACAAAATATTTGCAAATTTCAGACAATTCGTAAAGAATTGTAGATTCATAGGCTGTTTAGAACGATTGATAATAAATTAAAAACAAATCAACTGCCGGAGTTTAGTAGCGAAATGGTATATGATTATCAAATATACGTCGACGTAATGAGCTGTATCATGGACATCATATTTGTTTGATGGATAAGCTCTTCCCCAAGATATCCAATTCTATCATACTCTGTACGAGGTCACACCCTACATTCTGCCTCCTGAATTTTACTACGGATGTACTAGACACGGCCACGTGAAAGCACAATGCAAAAATCCTAGATGCTTATTTTGTGGTGAGAAATCACATAAAGAACAGGATTGCCATAATAGACCGAGCTCTCCTTTTTGTATAAATTGCAAAAGCCCACATTGGGTTGTTGATAAAAAAATGCCCAGTGTACCTAGAGGAAAAAGAAATCTGCAGAATCTCAGCTCAATTTGAGATCAATATTGGGAAAGCGGTTTATCTTTATGAAAAGGAAAGAACTTCCCCAAGTATCAAGGAACATTGACTTTGCTATTGAATCTAACTCAAGAACTTCTGAGTCCTCTTCTCTACTCTTCAATTTTGCGAACTTCCCCTCGTTGGGTGATACTGATGCTGACCCCATCCTTTTTGGTTCAGAATGCTTGCAAAAATGCAGCCAAGGTGTTAACAAGTCTCCTTTTTATCCTAGAACCTCAACCCCTCTTCCTTCCTCTACTTCTGACAGAAAACCTCAAAATGATACTAATTCGCAAACCTTCTGTCGTATCTACTGCCGGCCTTCTAGTCCTTTTGGTGATGGTGTTTGCCTTCAAAACTGCTCAATAACATGCATCCGACTTTCTCTGCCTCGAATCCTTAACCACTTCGATACTTGTCCAATATCCATATTTACTGGATATCTCCACATAGAGGGATCTTTGGGAATGAGATACAGAATGCAAGTGAAAAAAGAAATGTAGGTCTATATTACTTCGCCAATTACTTTTCTAAATCTCCTAAACCATGTTTTTTTCAATATAATCTAAAAAGACAGGACACTGTGAGCCCATCACGTATTAGAAGTAACCACTATGCACTGTCTGACAGACTAGCAGAAAAAAAATACAAAGAAAATTCTAAAAAAATCTGCAATTAAAATTAAGAAATGTTCACCTTTCTGTGTGGGGACTTTTCTTTCTGACCCATAACGCTACTCTTCTTAATTAAATATAAAATTCCTAAGAGCTTGTGGTTTATTTTTATAAGTTATATGCTTCTAGTTTCTCATATTGCTTTGCTTATATGCTCTTCCATACTGCTTTGCTTACTATTCATGCTTTGAAACTTACGCTTTAAATGGCTTGCGAACCTCACGAAACTATAAATACTATAGTTACATCTCAAGTACTTGAGCTTCCCGCTTTAACATGCGAGCTTACGCTACTACTAACTATCTACACCACAAACCTCTATCTACCTAATGGATACCCATTGAACAACTAATTTGGATCCAACACTTATTGCTATGGCCAGATAGGTCTCGCTTTTATCAGCAAGGGATGTCCACGGCGGTAACCTGAAAATCCTTACGGACCTGGAGGTAAGGAAAATCCCCAAATAAGAGAAAGAAGAAGAAGAGTTTGAATTTCTATTCTCAGATACATTGCATACGCCTGCGAATATTTGAGAAAATTGCAACAAAATTTCAAAATACCCACGAAGATATCTGAATATTCTGCCGAACATTAAAATTAGGCTTTCTCCTGCCTGATAAAAAATTTAAAATCTCCATTCGAAGAAATCTTCGAGCTTTAGAAAGTTTGATAAGAAATAAAGTTTTAAAAGCGAATTTAAAATGATTTAGATAAATTAAAAACAAATAAACTTATGTACCTTTGTACGAAAATGATATATGTTTATCAAATGTAAATCGACGTAATGGGTTTCGTAAGGGCCATCACTTTTGTGGATTGGCTATTATCGGTTCCGATAGATTTCCAATAGATTAATTCGATTTGTTTATATCAATAAATCACAGTTCTGTTCGAAATATTAGGCAGTTGCAGCTGGAAAGTTCCAGAAGAATCTACAAGAATCCAGGAAATATTTTGATTGAGTGTACTTTATATTTATAATGAAACGAATGCCAAATTCTATTCACGTCAAGGGGTTTGAATTTGTGTTCTCAGATACATCGCACACACTTGCGATGATTTAAAGAAGGTTGCAAGAAAATCTAAAAATACTTTTTATTTTATAAATAAGGAGCAATTATGATTTTGAAGGACTGTAGAGAATTCCTAAATCTTCAGAAGTATTTTGGGATTTTCTTGCAACCTTCTTTAAATCATCGCAAGTGTATGCGATGTATCTGTGAATACGCATTCCAACTCAGGTATAGTAACTATAATTTGACATTCTTTGAATATTGAAAATAATGCTAACTGAATCCAACTATTTCCTCTATCCATTTAGATGAGAGTTCATCGGAACAGTGATACTGACCGGGTCAGGATACGACCAGAAACCTTCTTATAGTAGGGCCAACCGGAGCTATTTCCACTGGGAAGTCTAAAATATTTAACGAAATAGTTTCATTCAGTTTTTATCTTCAGTTTTTATCTTCAAAATAATAATTACTCTTCACTCATAAAAAGTTAGAAAACTCCACTTTTAAAAAATTAGTTACACGAAAGAGGATATTGATTTGAAAATTTTCGAAGCTATATAAAAAACAGTTTTAATACACAAACGTTTTTCATTGTTATTTATTCAGTTTCCCAAATTTCCAACTATATATCTTATTTTGTAGGGACGTGAGTTTGTGCGAAAATATGTGGGTAATGTAGGATCTATAGTCACGGAACCCATGTATTTATACCACTGAGTAATAATGAGACCCATCATGATGTACAAAACCGCCTCGAGTTTTGACTGCCGTAACTGTACCTTTATTGCCAGTCTCAAGCGTTTAGAGCTAGCGCTCTAAACCTGTGGCGCATACGCACTACGATCTACTATCTCACTTCCTCCCGTGAGAATTGTGCGAGTGAGTGCGAGTGATTCAAGGACAACTAAAAAGTAAGGTTATGTTCAAGCAAAACATTGCCAATATACGTGCTTGTTTATTTCTGTGCATTTATAAATTAAGTTTCTTAAATATACGAGTGTAATTGCGATACGCCCTTATATACGTGCGAAGCCTATCAGGCATAAATGATTTGTTTTGTGTTTTGTTGCATGCGGAAACAAGATATTCACGTACCGTTCTAGCTGTAATAGGTATTTTCAATTGAACTACCAGCTAGCTTCAGTTCGATGAATGCTGAGGGGAAAACAATGGATCAAATGCATGGGACACAACTTTATTTTTGTAATATCTTCG
>JAABKJ010003345.1:0-26133 GCA_011634705.1 Andricus grossulariae
AAAATATCCTCCTGCATCCCTCGTCCTAAGACATGTAAAGAAGGACATGTGACCTCGAGACATCCTGGGACGTAACATTTTCAATCAAACATTTGCATTTTTAATAAAAAAATATAAAATTTCTACCAAAAGTGATGAATTTCCAAATGAAAAAAACTTATTTTCAAACAAGAAAATTTTTCGAGTTGAATAAAAAATATTTTATCTGATATATCAAATTTGAAAGCCAAAAAGGCGAGTTTTCAAAAAAAAACACAGATGAATTTTCAATCAAATAATTCAATTTCTAACCAAATGGATAATTTTCAATCAAGAACATTTTTTTTTTAAAAGACGAATTTCAACAAAATACATACAAAATGAAACCAAATTAACCAAATAGTTAAATTTTCAACCAAAAAGATCAATTTTCTATGAAAAAAGTCAACGGTTGAAAATTAATTTCTAAGAAAGTGTAGTTCAACTTTCAAGCAAGGAGTTGAATTTTCAACCTGAAATGGATTATTTTCCAACAAAAAATGTAATAGTTGATATTTCACACAAAAAAGATTTGAAGTCAATAACATTTGAATTTAATCAAAACGACGAACTTTTAATTTAAAAAAATATCACGTGCGTCTAAACTACGACCCAAGACAGATTTATGTGTAAACATCTTAGGTAAACGTTAACTGAAAAGGAAATCTTACATAAAGCAAATAATAACTCACGTACATGTAGGAGTATAAAAATTTATTTAATTATATATGCAATGCCTAATAAATAAAGAAATGATTGTTTCACCAAGCAGTTCAACTTTTGGCCAAATAGTTAAATTTTCAACCAAGAAGATTAATTTTCTGTCAAAAAAGACAAATTTTCAACAAAATACATACATTTTTAACCAATAGTTCAATTTTCAACCAAGAAGACTCCTCAACTAAAATAGATTAATTTTTAACCAAACAATTGCATTTTTAACTAAAAAGATGTAGTTTCCACCAAAAAGAGGAATATTAAACTAAATAATTAAATTTTAAACCAAAAATGGAATAATTAAATTTTCAATTAAACAAAAGTAATTTTCAATACAAAAAATGAATTTTCAAGAATATAGTTAACTTTCCAACAAAATAGTTAAATTTCCACCAAAATAAATAAATTTTAACCTAATGTGAAGAAATTTCAACTAAAAAAATGAATTTTCAACAAAGTAAGTAGTTCTACTTTCGACAAAATATTTAAATTTTCAACCAAGAAGATTAATTTTCTATAAAAAAGTCGAATTTTAAACAAAATATGTAAATTTTTAACCGAATAGTCAAATTTTCAAACAAACAGATTAATTTTGTAGCAAAAAGGATGAATAGTTAAATTTTAATTCAAAAAAATTAATTTTCAATAAAAAATAAATTTCTACAAAACAGATGGAAAAGAATTTTTTTTAAAGTAGTTCAACTTTCTACCAGGGATTGAATTTTCAAATTAAAGAAATTATTTTCCAACAATAAATGCAATAGTTGATATTTCAACAAAAACAGATTTTAAATCAATAACAGTTAAATTTAATTAGAAATACAAATTTTCAATAAAATACTTCAATCCTCAACTGAAACATATTATTTTTTAACCGAACAGTTGCATTTTTAACAATATAGTTAAATTTTCAACAACAAAAATTAATTTTGATCTAAAGTGATGAATCTTCAACTAAAGAAATGATTTTTTAACAACGCAGTTCAACTTTTGGCCAAATAGTTAAATTTTCAACCAAGAAGATTAATTTTCTGTCAAAAAAGACAAATTTTCAACAAAATACATACATTTTTAACCATTGGTTAAATTTTCAACAGAACAGATTAATTTTTAGCCAAGCAATTGAATTTTTAACCAAAAAGATTGAGTTTCCACCAACAAGACGAATTTTCAACAAAATATGTAAATTTTTAATCAAATAGTTGAATTTTTAACCAAATAGTTAAATTATTTATAACAAAAATGGAATAGTTGAATTTTCAGTAAAAAAAGTAATTTTCAATTTTAAAAAATGAATTTTTGACACTATAGTTAAATTTTCAATCAAATAAATTAATTTTAACCTAAAGTGATGAATCTTTAACAAAAAAAAGGGATTTTTTAACAAAGTGGTTCAACTTTTGACCAAATAGTTGAATTATCTACCAAATTATTGAATTTTAAAGTTGAAAATACGAATTTTCCACAAAACAATTTAATTTTAAACCTGAAATATGCATCTTAAAAAAAATTAATTTTCAACCAAAGCAGAATAATTTTCGAAAATTATTCTTTTTTTTTTTATTTTCTTTATTATTATGATTATTTAAAAAAGTCAAATAAATTGTTGAATTTTCAAGCCAAAGAGACAAATTTTCAACAAAACAGTTAAATTTGTAACGAAAGAGGTTGACTTTTTTAAAAAAATGGTTGAATTTCCGACTAAATAGTTAAATCTTCAGTTTAAAACGATAATTTTTAACCAAGTAAACGAATTTTCAACAAAGTAGTTCAATTTTTAACCAAATAGATGAATTTCCAACTAAATTTATTAATCTTAAACAAAAAAAGAATAGTTAAATTATGAAGAAAGTACTTTAACGTTCAAGCAAGGAGTTGAATTTTCAGCCAAAAAAATGAATTTTCAACCAAAAATGTGTTAGTTGAATTTGACTAAAAAAAGAATGCATTATGAATAAAACACTTGAATCCTCAACCAAAAAAGATTGATTTTCAACCAAACATTTGTACTTTCTTACATTTGTACCGAAAAAAGTTTTTTTTTTTTTTACAAAAAAGGCGAATTTTTAACAAAATACATCAAGAAAAATGCTGAAAAACACCGTTCCAAATTCTGTTATTTTGTTGAAGATTTAACAGTTTGATTTGAAAATTCAAATTTAACTTTTTATTGAGAATTCATCTTTTTGGATGAAGATTCAAGTAGTTGGTTGAAAGTTGAACTACTTCGTTCAAAATTCATTTTATTAGTTTAAAATGTAACTATTTTTATAAAAATGCAACTTTTATTAAAAATAAACTTTTGTGGTTAAGAATGGGAATAATTGGTTGAAATATTAATTACTTTGTTGAAAATTCATTTTTTTAGTTGAAGATTTCATTTTTGGTTGACATTTTTTGTTGAGTGGAAGATTCAACTATTTGGTTGAAAATTATTATTATTTTTTGTAGCAAATTAATCTTCTTGGTTAAAAGTCATATTTTTCATTGAAAATTAGACTATTTTAATTGTTTACTGAATATTAATAATTTTTGTTGAAAATTCATCTCTTCGGTTGAAAATTGAACTATTTTGTTGAAAATTATATTTTTTTTTGGTTGAGATTTAGTTCACTATTTGGTTGTATGTTAACTTTTTTGTCATAAATTCAACTGTTTCGTGGAAAATTCGTCTTTTTGGCTTGGAAATGCAACAACTCGGTAGAAAATTAAACTATTTGCTTGACTTTTTTTTGTTGAAAATTCATATTTTGGATTGAAAATTGAACTATTTTAGTAGGAAATTCAACCATTTTGTCAAAAATTAAACTATTCCTTCAAAAATCTAACTACTTGGTAGAAAATTACTTTTTTGTTGGAAAAATCAACCATTTGGTAGAAAATTCATGTATTTTGTTGAAAATTTGACTTTTTCGGTAGAAAATTAATCTTGTTTGTTGAAAAATCCTCCTTTTGGTTAAGGATTCAACTACTTTGTGAAAAATTTGGCTTTATCGGTTGAATTCAACTGGTTGAAAATACTTTGTTTTCTTGAAAAGCTGAAAATTCAACGATTCAATTTTTGCTTAAAATGTTATCTTTTTTAGTTGAAAATTCAGCTTATTGGTTGAAAATTTCTCTTTCTAGATTAGAACTTATCTTTCTTGTTGAAAATTAATTTTTCGTCATAAAAGTCTACTGTTTTTTAAGACGATCGCTTCACTTTTAGTTGAAAATTATTATTTTTTTTACTGAAAATTTAACTATTCCATTTCAGGTTGAAAGGTTTTTTTTTGCAGTTAAACATTTGACTCCTTGGTTGAAAATCAACCATCTTTAGTTGAAGATTGAACTATTTCGTTGAAAATTCATGTATTTTGTTGAAAATTTGCCTCTCTGGGTAGAAAATTTATCTTCTTATTAAAAAAATCACCTTTGTTGTTGAAAAATTCATCTATTTGGTTGAGCATTCAACGATTTTGTTAAAAATTCGTCTTTTTTGATTAATTAAACTGGTTTAAAATTCCTTTTTATTTTTGTTGTAAAGAAATTTTTTAAACTCAAAATTGAACTATTCATTTTTTGTTTGAAAAATTATTTTCTTTGGTTCAAAATTCAACTATTTAGTTAAAAATTCATATACATATTCTGTGAAAAATTAGTATTTTTTGGTAAAATTTAACTGTTTTACAGAAAATTCTTCTTTTGCCTTGAAAGATCAACAATTTGGATGAAGGTTTTTTCTTTCTTAATTGAAAAATCAACTATTTGATTAAAAATCAATTTTTTCATTAGAAAATTCATAATTATATTTGAAAATTCATCTTTTTGGTTAAAAATCGGTTTATTTGTTTGATTTTTTTTTTATTATGCTGAAAATTAATTTTTTTCTGAACATGTAACTTCTCTCATTTTTTGTTGAAAATGTATGGTTTTTAGATGAAAATTCGAATTGCTTGGTAAAAAATTAATATTCTTGGTTAAAAATTCGTCTGTTTGCATTTAAGATTCATATCTTTGTATGTTAAAAATACAGATACTCGGTTTAAAATTTAACTATTTTGTTGAAAGTTTATTTATTTTGTTGAAAATTCAACAATTTTTTAAAGTCATCTTGTCGTTCATTTTTTCATCATTATAGAAAGTCCCTAGAAGGGGATTCTAAAAACGCTCGTATAATAATAATCTTTTTTTTTTAATATTGAAAAAGGGAGATGGAAGTGACATCATATAGCAGGGATGGGGGGGGGGGTCTCGTCATGAAAATTCCATTGTAGAATAATAATATGAAAATTTAAATGTTCAAGAAATATTGGCAGCTGCGGGTTCACTCAAGGAACTCTAATGAATATGAATTAAAAATTATAATTTCCAATTCTTATCAGAGATGAAATTTTCCATAAAAGCGGAACTGATAAGTCACTCATAAATAAACCACCATTCAGCATATCAAAATTTCTAAACAAATAATTTTACTGCATCATAAAATTTATTTCTAAATGTTTCTAAATATTGTAGATAGAAGAGAAAATTAAAATTGTAAATGATTGTTTAATAATGGGAAAAAATTATGTTCTTAACATTAGCAAAAAGTTTTTTTGAAGAATTCGAAAAAAAACGAAAAGCTTTTTAATAATTATGACAGATTTAAGAAGATTACATTTTTTCAAGATTTCTGGGAAAATTTTTAATGATTTAGGTTTTATAAAAAAATAATTTTTAAGCTTTGAAGACTTCAAAATGTGTGAAAAAGTATATTGAAGGCTTTAAAACAATTTTTTTAATTTTTCAGAATTCAAAAAAATTTTAGGTAAACTGAATTTTTTAGGGTGTCAAGATAATGAAAAAATGTTCTTAAGATTTATGGAAAAATTTTAAATGATTGTTTTGTAATGAATCATCAGAAAAAATGGAAAAAGATTACAAAACATTTTTAATTATTTTCTCACATTTTTAAGAAGAGTGTAAAAGATTTTAAAGCAAAATTTTGCCATATTACATAATTTTAGAAGAAATCGGAGTAATTTTAAGAAATATTCAGAAGTTTTGAAACGATTAAAAAATAATTGAAACTTATCAAGATTTTTGAAGAATTTCGTAAGGTTTCACGGAAATGCAAAAAATGTAGGTTCCTAGGAAAAATTAAAATGATTTTTTATATCGAAAAATTCATTTTAAGAGATTATTTTAAAAGATTTCAAAAGATTTATAAAATTTTCAAAGAAGAATCTGAAAGATTATTATTATTATTAAAGATTATTTCGCTGAATTATAAAAAAATCAGGAAAAGAATTTGAATACTTTTTAAAGATTTGAAGGCTTAGAAGGTCTGAAAAGATTAAAAACAGAATTTTCTTAAGATTCTTGTGAACATTTTAAATGATTATTTATTTTGAAAAATGAACTTCAAGAGAAAATTAAAAAAGGGTTTTAAACATTTCAAACGATTTCCTAAACTTTCGAAAAAGAGTGTAGAAGACTTTAAAGCACAAATTTTCAATGTGGTAAAATTAAAAAATCAAGGAAAAAATGAGTAAATTCAAGAAATATTTAGAAGAATTGAAGAGATTGAAAAAGAATTTTACACTTTGAAAGATTTTCAGAAATGCAGGTTTTTAAAGATTAAAAAAAACAAAACTTTAGAAGCTTTAAAAGAATCTCGAAAGGTTTCAAGGGAACAAACAAACTTTCTCAAAATTCCTGACAAAATTTTGAAGATTAGAAGGCAATTTTTTTTACATTTTGAATGATTTTTAAAAATTTTAAGATAAATTCGAGTCAGATAAAAATATTTTTAGGAATTTAAGACGTTTTAAATAGATTTAATGGAAGCATTTACGAAAATTTATCAAATATTTCTTGATTTCTTCCAAACTTCTAAAAGTCCTAAACATTTTTTAAAAAGACGCGGAATTTTCCTAATATATTGTAAAATACTATAAAATAAAAAAAGTTACTTTTAAATCTTCTAGATTCTTTTTTGACACATCTGAAATATTCAAAAATCTTTTTTAATTTCCTCCGAAATCTTATAAAAATTATATTTATAGAAATTTAAAAACAAACTGATAATACTTATTTTCTTGCTCGCAATTCACAGAATTTAATTTCAAGTCGAATTTAACTGTTCAACAACTTTCAACAAATAAATAGTTATTTAAAATTTTTATATTGCATTATTATAATATTATTTTGTATTCTTTATGGTTTTCAGTGTTACTTCAGAATATTGTTTTATTTATTTCTAGACAACATTCGATCTTAAAAAACTTTCTTTTTATTTAGAAAATGTCTATTATTTTTTTTAAACATAATACAAAAATGTTAAGTAACGGCGATGAGGGAAGGTGGGCCAAAGGGAGGGGGGTTAAAAAATGTCGAAAATAATGTTACGCAATATGTAAACGCTCCCTTACAATAAAAACTCTGAATTTTTAAAGTCTCTAAGAATTAGAACTTTTATTAAATATGATAACGAAGAAACAAGTGACAATTATTTCTAGGTGGATAAAAAAGGGTCTAATATTAAAAACCCTTTATTATAAACATTAAGTAGGCACCTCTTTATCGATAACATGCATATATACAGTAAATATTTACAAAATTATGAACCAAGCTTAATATAAATATACAAAAAATAAACCTCAACCCTTTCAGACCCGAATTTTTATCACATTTAGAATCATGATTGCAGTTTTTAATTAATAAAAAGAGATATAGAGTAACATAATTTATTTTGAAAGTACACTCAACTTCCGTTATATGAACGGTTTTGGGCATGGTTTGCCTAACTACCTTGATCCTAAATCAGGGGAATCCAAACTGCTGTTTGTCACGCTTGACTAAGCTCCGCCTCTCTCTTGGTCGCCAGGCCCCTCTCATCAAGAAACTGCCGTAAACCGGGAGTTCTTATATCGGGAGTTGAGTGTAAACAAATTAATCTAAATCGGAAAGGGTTTTCCAAATAATTTACACAACAGTGATGGAAAGTAACTAGTTTAATGTAACTAGTTACTGGAGCAAGGTACTTTTTTTGGTAATGGTAGTGGTAAAGAAGGTATTTTTATAAATAAGTAACAAATTGGTAACTAGTAACATTTTTTCAGTAAGAGTTACTATAAAAATCATAACTTTTTCAGTTACTTTCGAAATACAGTTCAAGAGTCTTTCTTATGACAATCAATCAATTTTATTGCTTTTGCAACTATTTTTTCATTTTCACTATTACAATTTTATGGATGGTTTTTGAAAGATTTTTTAGTACGGTAGAGATTTTTATTGAACGACGAAGATTTCGAAAAATTATTGCTGTTAAAAATAAACAAAGAATGCATAGGGCTGACGCAGATTAATTTACTTGAAAAAGGTCAAAAAGTAACCTATTTGAACCAGAAGAGTGACTAAGGTTCTTTTAATTAAAACAAAAAATTCGATGAAATTCATACAAATTTAAGGTGATTTAAAACAAAAATATATTCCACTGATTATAGTAAAATTGGAGTCATTTTAGTAGAATTCGAAGGAATTCAAAAGAATTTGCTAAAATTCATAGGAATTCAATGTAAGTTTAAAAGAATTCAGGGTGAATTAAAAAGAATTGTAATCCATTCAATTGTGTAGAATTAAGTGAATTCCAATTCAAAGTGAATTCCAAATTAATTCAACCGAGTTGAAAAAAATTCTTAAAATTCAAAATATTCAACTGACTTCAGTAAAATTGCAGTAAATTTAGAAGAACTCAAAGGAATTCAGGAGATATTGTTGAAATTATTGAGTTTTTGAGAGAATATCATTGAACCAAATTAAAACAAAAATTGCAATCAAATTGAGTAAAATGGGAGTGAACAGAATTCAGGGCGAATTCAAAAGGATTTAAGTGATTTACATTTTTTTTAAAGCAGCGAATTAAATAAAATTTGAGTGAATTTGAGGATATTTAAGAAAATTGACAGGAATTCGATGGAATTCATAACAAATCATAGTAAATTAAAAAAAATGCAAGTAAATTGAAAACAATTAAAAAATATATATTTTTTAAATTATTTGAATTCATTAAGTTTGGCATGAATTGAGAAAAATTCAAGGGGGAAAAAGTAAAATAAATGCAGTTAAATGAGTAGAATTGAATGAATTTAGAATAATTCGAGATAATTAAAATAATTCAGGGTAAATTGAAAAATATTCAAGAAAATTGAAAAGAATTTAAAAAGCTTAATATTCAAATTAACAAAAAAAAATAGAAAAATCTAAAATATTCTATTTATTTCAGTAAAAATGGTGTAAATTTAGAAGAATTAAAGAGAATTCGATACAATTCATACAAAGTCCAAATAAATAAAAAATAATTCAAGAAAATAGGAAACAAATTTTTAATTCAAAAAAATTCAATTGAATTCAGATAAATGGGAGTGAACAGAATTAGTGAATAAGGAATCTGATCAAATCCATTAGAATTCAAGGTGAATATGAAGTTAGTAGAGTGAATTAAGAAAATTGAAAATACAAAAAGTCCATTGATTGTAGTGAATTTCAATGGTATTTCAAAGAATTCAGGATGAATTCGAAAGAATTCAAAGAATTAAAAAAAAAGCGATAAATTTGAGAAATCCTTAGGTACTCCGTTTTAATTCATTAAAAAAACTGACTAAAGTAATTTTTGTTATTTTTAAAATTGGCTTTAGTGACTTTATCTTGAAAAAGTGAATACAAAATTATTTGAGAACAAATAGTTGTCTATAGTCATGTCCCACCACTGTGTCTTGAGGATACGGAGCGACTCAAGGATGACAGCCCTCTGGCATCCATCTCGCAAATGCGATATATATAATATAAAAGTAACTAAAAAAGTAACGCAAGTTACTTTTTTGCAAAAGTAACTAAGAAAAAGTTATATTTTTAAACGATGACTAGTTCCTTTTAAAAAGTAACTTGCCCATCACTGTTACACAAATAGTAAAAATCAAAATCGCCCCAGGCAAATTTTGTAGAAAAATTAAAATGCTGAGAAGCTATTATTTAAAAATACATTTAAGGCACATTTGTAAAAATCGAAGTAGAAAAAATATGAAATTATAGTGACCTCTCAGACATTTTTGCTTTTCCCATATACCACAAATCTGGAAAGCATGGCACACTGGTTTTCTAATACAACTTTTCAAACAACAATTGGATAACATTATTACATAGTAGATAATACAATTTTTTGTCACTTTCAATAAATAATTCAGCTATAGTAGTAAATTATAAAATGCCTTTCGACGAGGTAACTATCGTTTAAAATGTTTAGGTTACGAGAGATTGAACCTTCCTAAAATCATTGATTTATTTTATTTTTTAGTTTAACTTATCATTTCGATTTTCGATAAGGGAACGTCCATTAATTACGTGAGGATAATTTTTAATATAATTGACCCCCTCTCCCTATTTTAAGGATTCTTAAAATTTTTATGAACCCCACCCCCCACCGAATCCGCCCTTTTTTCGTAAGATTTTATATTTTTACTCAATATACCAAAAATATTGCAATTTATATTATTATTATATATTTAAGGAGATTTTCAAAGCTTTTTAGGGATTTCATGAAGTCTTAAGGACTTTTAACATATTTTGAAGGATTACAAATGTTGGAATGTATTCCAAACGATTCCAAAAGATTACAATTTCAGATTTTAAGAGATTTCGAAATATTTCAAAACATGTCACGGCATTTCAAAGGATTTTATATGTTACTGAAATATTTTCAATAATTTTGAAGGATAACATGGGATTTTAATGAAATTTCTAAAATTTAAAAAGATTTAAAGGAATTTCATAACATTCTACAAGATTTTAAGAGATCATAAAAACTTTTAAGTATATCCATGGAATTTAGAATATTTCGTAAGATTTATATAAATATCTTATATAAATATATTGTAAGGAATTTTAGGATTTTTGAAAAGATTCCTACGGATTTAATAAAATTTTAAAATATTTCGCAGGATTTTAAAGAATTTTCGAATATTATCAGGGATTTTATGGAATTTTTATGATTTTTTAAGGCTTTAAAAAAAATTTTAATGAAGTTTAATATATTGTAAAGAATTTTAAGAAATTGGGAAAGATTCCCACAGATTTGAGATATAACCATTAATTTTGAAAGTATTTAAAAGATTTCAAGAAACTTCAAAAGAGTTCGAAAGATTTCACGGAATTTCGATTATTTGACCCGATTTTTAGAGACTTGAAGGGATTGCAACATATTTTAAAGGAATATGAGGGATTTTTATGGGATTTCGAAGATTTTAAGACATTTCAAGGATTTTTACAGTTTTAAGGGGTTTAAGGCATTTTAAGAGATTTCAAAATAAGTCACTGGATTTTAAAGGATTTCATGCGATACCATAGCATTTTCACCACTTTTAAAGGATATCGGGGGATTTTATTGGAATTTCGAAGATTTGAAGTGATTTAAAGAGATTTCATAAATTTTCAAAATTTTTCAGGATTGTTCAAAAGATTTCCAAGGATTTCAAAGGATTTTGTCGAACTTTAACGGCTTTAAGAGTATTTTCATATATTGTAAGGGATTTCGAAAGATTAAAAAATATTTCCAAGGATTTTAAAGAATTGTACAGATTTTTTATGAGATTTTGAATATTTCAATCGATTTTAAGGATTTTTACAATTTTTTGAGGGGTTTAAGGGATTTTAAGAGATTTATAAATAAGTCACTGGATTTCAAAGGACTTAAAATGATTTCATGCGATACAGATTTCAAAGAATTTTAAGGGATTTTAATGGATATCAAGCGATTGTAAGGGATTTAAAAAAATTCGGAAAGATTCCCACGGATTTTAAGGGATAACAAGAATTTTTCATGGGATATCAAAAATTTCCAACGATTTCAAATATTTTCACAATTTTTAAGGGGTTTAAGGGATTTTCATCGATTTCAAAATAAGTCACTGAATTTCGAAGGATTTTAAAGTATTTCATATGATGATATGATGATTTTAAAAGATTCTGAAGATTTTTCATTGGATTTTGAAGATTTCAAGCGATTTCAAGGAGTTTCACAGTTTTTAAGGGATTTATGGGATTTTAAGAGATATTGAAATAAGTAACTACTTTTTAAAGGATTTTATGTGACATTGAAGTATTTTCACGAATTTAAAAGAATATCAGGTGATTTTAATGGGATTTTGAAGATTTGAAGGGATTTAAAGACATTTCGAAGGATTTTAAGAGGTTTTAACGGATTTTAAGATATTTTAGTAGATTTTAATATATTTTAATGGATTTAAATAGATTCGGAATGATTCCCACGCATTTTAAAGGATTCTAAGGATTTTTCATTGGATTTTGAAGATTTCAAGCGATTTCAAAGATTTTCACAGTTTTCAAGGGGTTTATGGGATTTTAAGAGATTTTAAAATAAGTCACTACTTTTTAAAGGATTTTATGTGACATTGAAGTATTTTCACGAATTTAAAAGAATATCAGGTGATTTTAATGCGATTTTGAAGATATGAAGGGCTTTAAAGACATTTCGAAGGACTTTTAAGAGATTTCAATGGATTTTAAGAAATTTTAATGGATTTTAATATATTTTAATGGATTCAAATAGATTCAGAATGATTCCCTCGGATCTTCAAGGATTATAAAGGATTTTTATAGAATTTTGAAGATTTCAAGCGATTTCAAGGATTTTCACAGTTTTCGAGGGGTTTAAGGGATTTTAAAAGATTTCAAAATAAGTCACTACTTTTTAAAGGATTTTAAAGAATTTCATGTAATATTAGGCGATTTCTAAGAATTTTAAGGGATTTTAACGAATTTTAAGATATTTTATTTGGTATTATTATATTGTAAGAGATTTCAAAAGATTCAGAAAGATTTTCACGGATTTTAAAGGATTTTAAGGATTTTTTATGTGATTTTGAAGATTTCAAGTGATTGAAAAAATTTCACAGTTTTAATAGATTATGTACGATCTCCATGGAATTCAAAAGATTTCAAAGAATTTTCATATGCTACACAAAATTTGAAGATGTTTATAATTTTTTTTAAAGAATTCACGGGATTTTAAGGGATTGCAAAGATTTCCAGGGTTTCCACGAGATTTCATTTAAGGTGTACACATACATTTGAAAAAAAATTGAAAAATTTAAGATATGGTTGCTTTATTAACACGCAATTAATTCAAAATGATTGATATTCGTGTGTAATCGATAAATAAACATTCGCGAAGCATGACTTCATAGTTTATTAAAAATTAATAATTTGTTGTTAACAATTGTATTGTTATAAATAATAGTAGGCAATTTTTGAATGGATTTGGATATTTATAAAGTGTAAACAAATTTTATGAATGAAGGCGTAGTTTGAGCAATTTTTAACAGTATCAGTTCATTTTTTTGAAACATATGTACATTTTTACGCTTACCAGTGATACTTTAGTAACCCATATTTTCATTTCATGACAAATGTAATTATCATAAAAAAATCTTATAAATAAATTACCAGTTTGAGCAATCTTTCAGTGTTTGAGATACTTTTTTTTTTAAAAACGTGTTTTGTTTGGCTTGCCAGTTATGCTTCAGTAAACTACATTTTCATTTCATAACCGTGATTGTTGTTAACAAATTTGATAAACAAATGCCCAGTTTGAGCAATTTTTAAAAGTTTCAAGAACTCGGTTAAGGTTGTTGTCTTGCTCAAACTGCGTATTATTTCATAAACTTTGTTAATAACAACCACGGTTATGAAATGACAATATAGTTTACTGAAGCATAACTGACAATTTAAACAAAACATGTTAAAAAAAAAAGTTTCAAGAATGATTTAACTCCTAGACACTTTATTTATTGGACGTATGTAATATGACATATTGCGCACAATAAGAAAAGAAATAAAACAAATAGTCATATAACGATATAATGCGTATGATAGTACAAAAATTAATTTCAACAGCCAAAACAGGTGTTGATTAAAATATTAAAAAAAAAAATAATTAGAAAGAGGAAACTGACCTAAGAAAGCCCCCCTCTCCTAAGTAAGGATTAGTAAGATTTTGCACCCTCCCCACCCCCAAAAAAAAAGCCTTACGTAATTAATGGACTCTCCCTAATCTTTTAAATAAGGTTGTTCTCGTTTTTGTAAACAGGAAGATCTTAGGAAGGATGTGTTTATATTAAATAATAAATTTCTCTCGCTTTTATTATTGCATACTGAAGTGATTTTTGACAAGCCTGCCAATTAAATGGAGTGCCTGGAAAGTTTTGTTCGGTTGCAATCGTTGTCGCAGTAAATAGTATGTAAGTGCCCTAAACAAGATCAAGATAACGATGAGAGCGATAAAGTCGACCCAAAAGACGACGTGTTCCATACCTGAAAAAATGTAAAATTATTCAATATTCATGTAATAATGATTCATTATCAATTAATTTATAGTGATAGTAAACAGTTTGTGAGATCACCAATTGTAATCTTTGCCTCGTCTTCATATTTAATTTATTATTCATTATTTGATTAGACTTGAAAGTATGAAATATCGAGATCTGAAGATTACAGTTTTTGACCTCGTATTATATTTTATCTGAGAATATTTTATTGAAAGTACATTTTTTTTTTCAGAAGACAATGTAAATATTCAGCAGGGAGAAGATTGAATGAATTGAGAGGAAATGTTTAAGAAGTTAATTATTTCAGGATGAAAATGTAAGATAAAAAGGGATTTAGTTGAAGGGTGACGTTCCAAAAAGACATAAAGCCAATTTTTTGAAAATGCGATTATTGGCTCAAAAAATCATATAAAAAAAGCTAATTTTTTTCTTCTAAAATGGCATCCCTGCAAAGTATGTCTTTTGGTGTCAAAATGGCCCCTACTTTTTTTGTCAAATTAAAAAATATATTGAAGCCAGTTTTTGTAAATGGAATGCTTATTGTAAATTTAAATGTATTTATACAAATGAATTTATTTAAATAATTAATGAATATTAACCAAATTAATTTTTTATGCATAGGTTTTATTAGTGAACAATAATAAAAAGTTATAGAAATTTAAAAAAAAATTCTAGCCTTATTTACAATTTTTTTTAATTTTGCGAAAGAAAATATTTTTTTATGGTGTTAAATCAACACTTTTTGAAAAAAGTTGAATACGTAGAACTTGAAATTTCTTCAAACCAAAAAAACATTATTTTTCTTTCATGAAAAACAACTTTTTTCGTGTTGTTTCAAACGTTTCAAGATCTCAAAAAATCTAAAATTCCTAAATTACGAAAAAATATTTTTTCACAAAAGAAAAAATGCAAAATGTTTCTCTGGTTCAAGCTGAAGAAATTTAAAGTTCGACATGTTCAACTTTGAAAAAAAAAACATGTATTTTGCATATTTTCAAGAGATTCTAAATTCATCAAGAATGTTTTTTTCTAATTTTTTATTATTGTAATTAAATAAATAAATATTTTTGAAAAAGCTGCTAAAAATCAGAGTGATGTATTTAATTTAAAGTTTACACTTCTCAAAGCAAAACAAATCATTAGCAGCGATTGTTTAAATAAAATAAACATTTTTTTTTACAAAAATCGACCTGGGATACCCCTAAATATATTTTTTTCATCGTACCAAAAAAAGCTATTTAAGGAAAACATCAAGCAGATTCATCAAAAATATTTATTTTATCATTTGAAAATTAAAAAAATTTCCTATTGGTTCAAAATTTATGGACAATTTGTTATATGTATGTTTTTTACTAGTGAATAATAATAAAAAAATGAGAAGTAAATTTTTTTTAAATTGAAAATTGAATTTTTAAGGCCATGTGACGAGTGGGTCACGTGACCGGCTTCCTACCTTACCGACACTTTTTTTATTTGTAAAATTATTTTCATACGAATAGCCACATCGAGTTGAAAATTTGGGATAATTAATAAGAACCACTAAGAAACGCGGCTCTCGTCCTAAATTTTCATGATAATGCAAAAAAAATTTTTTGTAAATAATTTTATGTTGTTTTTTTCATAATCATAATAATTGAGGAACAGAGCCGCGTTTCTTAGTGCTTCTTATTTATTATCCCAAATTTTCAACACGATGTAGCTATTCGTGTGAAAATAAGTTTACAAAAAAAAAGGGTCGGTAAGGTAGGAAGCCGGTCACGTGACCCACTCGTCACATGGCCTTAATCAATTTTCTAATTAAACTTTTGGTGGGTATGCCCTTTTTAGAACGCCGCCCTTCAATTAGGATATGGACTCAAAAGTGGAAGAAATGAAAAAGTTATTAAAGAACTCTTCTGGAAACAAGAATTAAAAAAAATACAGGAGAAAAAACAAGAGGAAAAGAAAAACAGAAGAAAAGAGAAACAGAGAAATAGGAGAAAGCTGGGGGGGGGAAAAAATTGAGTAAAAGTAGGCGCTGTGCGCCTACAAAAAAGGGTTTCGTAGTCTTTTAAGACTTCTACAAAGTTGTTTAAAATTTCCCCTCCCATACTTTCCTTTCCCCACTCCCCCCTCATTCTCCTACTTCTCCCCTACTCCCCCTACCAGCACTTCAACCTTTGCTACCCCCTCTTCCCACGCTTCTCTAACTTCTTCCTCCTCTACTTCCCCTCTCCTCACTTCCTCAGATAACATTCCCCTTAACCGAGTTTCCCATCCCTTATTTCCCTTCACTTCCCCTAGTCCCTCTCCCAACACTTCCCGTAGTTCCCTTCACCTCACTTTCCCTACTTCTCCTAATCGCCATCACTTCCCATCACTCCCGTACTTACTCTCCCCTTATTCTCCCTAGTTCCCTTCCATCACTTCCCATACTTCCCCTTCCCACGCTTCTGATAATTTTCCTCACCTTATATACCCTCACTTCCCCTGCTTCTCCTCCCGTAATTTCCCCTCACTTCCTCTTCTTGGTAAAAAGTACGACGGACAGACGGACACCCGACCTAAACTATAAGGTTTTCTGCTCGTGGCTACGAAACCCTAAAAAGGTAAAGAGGAAAACAGGAAAACAGAGAAAAAGACAAACAAGAAAAGAGGATGAAAAGGAAGAGGAGGGAGAAAAGTTTTTGAAGAAGTAAGAATGTTTTAGGGGGCAAAAGAGTAATGAGAGCAAAAACAAAAAAAGTATATGGGATTGGATGAAGCGGGAAAGGATGTAAATAAGATTACTTGTATTAAAAAAGAATAGATTTATAAGGAGACATGTAAAATAAAGTTAAAGGAGTAGAAGAAATTTGAGGGTGAAGAAAGCAATATGAAGTCATATAGATGTTATTGATATGGGAATTTATTCATGGATTAAAAAGGAGGGAAAATATAGATGAAAATATAGAATAGAATAGTTAAGGAGTTAAAAGAAAAAGGTGTCAGGATGGAAAACGGAGGAACGGAGTAATGTTAAGAAAAAATTAAAGAATGAGAATGGACAAGAGGGAAGAGTTAAGATAGAATTGCAGAATGTAGAGATAGCAAAATATGACGAATGAAGAGTTAGCAAAAGAAAAAGGGAATATACGGAAAATATGGAAATAGGATACTTTACAAATAAACGATACTAATCAGAAATTAATAGAACAAAAAGAAGAGATGGTGGGAATGGAGAATATCATTTCAATTAGTGTGTCAGGAAATAACAGGAGTTGCTACAACTCATAAGAATAAGCGAAAAAAAGATGGGAAAATGAAAGAAGATGGAAGAATGAAAAAAGGAGGAAAGGAGTGATTTAGAGGAAGAATTGAAGTATGAGAGGAAAGAAATGAAAGTAAAGAGACTAAAGAAGGGAAAAATAACATGAACGGACGAGATGGAGATTGAAGTATAGCTTTCCAATTATTGTAATTTTTGATTTAATTTTGTAATTATCTTTCCAGGAAGAGAAATATTATTCCTACCCATAATTCTCAGGAGCTCTCGTGGAACTCTGTACTGGCAGTAAACTTCTTCCGGTGGACAGGGTAGTTTCTGCCGATTATAACCATAAGTAGCTACAATTAGACCTTCAAGTCCATACCGTATGTAACTTAAGTACATAATAAATGTTCGGTAAATCGGCAGTGGTTCAACACTACCCATTCCTTGCACAGCGAAGAGCATTAAGGGTACCGTTAAAGCCGGTCCTAAGAATATTCCATTCTGCAAAAAATATATATATATATTATTATTATCTTAAAATTATAGGTTTTGCAATTTTTTGAAAATTTCCTATGCATAAACTTACCACGATGTTTAAAGTGCTGCCTATCGCAAATCCCATACTTTCTGAGATTAATGCAGAAATGAGGCAGATACTGAAGAACATTGCACATCTGTAAGGTTCGAGGGGTTGTCCCGTTATTAGATAAACCATCGATAAATAAATTAGGCCCAGGATTATCTGTATTGAGATTAAAAACAATATTAATACTTAAACATAATAAAATTAATGATTAAAAATGTAAGATCCTGAAACTCTCCGATTTTTCAATTTAATTTTGTGCGCAACAATATATAAACAATTACTGTCACAAAATTAGCAATTTTAATAATATGATTTTTTATCTGAAAGAAAGTTGCTTAAATAAGCCCGCTATTGATTAGAATTGATGCAAATATTCTTAAGGAACATAAATAGTTTATTACATTTACAAGTTGATCACAAAAAATAATTTATTTAAACAAACTAGCATCATCAATTGCGTGCTACGCGTGCGTGTAGTTTTTCGACCTGAGGGTAAAAGTAATGTTAATAACAAAATAAAAATTTCGAATCACTATTTATTTGTTAAAAGTTTTTGAACACTAAAATTTGAGCGAAAATTATATTCTCAGGTCAGAAAACAGTTTGGTTTTAAGGTTATATGAATATAATTTTCCTAAGATTCTTCAGAAAATACAAAAAGATTTTTGAAGACTTCAGACATGTCGAAAAAAATCTGGAAAATTCCTGAATTTTTTCTTCATTTCACCGGATTTTTCAAAATTTTAGAAAAAATGCGAGTCTGTTTAAAAGGTATTGACGATTTCTAGAAGTTTGAAAGAAATTAAAAAATATTTCATAAATTTTCGGAAATTTTTTCAAGTTTAAAAATATTTTTAATCTTTTTAAAACTTCTAAAATCCCTAAATATTTTTTTTAATTTATTTGTATTTTACCTAAAATGTATAAATGTAATTAATGTATAAATGTATAAAAAAGTCTGCAAATTAACAAAAAATTACCTTAAAATCTTCCATATTCTTTTTCGACAAATTTTGGAAATCTTTATTGGAAATGTTTTGAAATCTGTTTAAATATTCTCTTAAAATTATTGTTTCAAAATGAAAAATCATTTTATTATTTCCTAGTAATCTATAGAGCATTCTTTGATTTTCTTCAAACCTTTTCAAATTCTTAAAAAAGCTTTTTTCAACATTGTCAAAAATCTATATTTTTTCGAAATTTTTTAATTAAACATTCTTTTATAATCTTTCTAAAACTTTAAAACTTTCTAAATATCTTTTTCAATTATTTAAATTTTGCTTGACATTTTTTAAAAATAAAAAAAAATTACCTTAAAATCTTTCACATTCTTTTTCGAAAGTATTTGAAAAGTTTTAAAACATTTTGAAATCAATTTTTTTTTTTAATATTCTCTTAAAATTAATTTTTCAGAATAAAACATTTAAATTTTTCCTTGGGTTGTAAACAAAATTTTTGAAATCTCTTGAAATCTTTCGAAATTCTTGAAATCTTCTTTTTTCGAAACCTTATAAAATACATTTCATTCGTCAAAATAAAAAATAATTTTTTTTTTAAGGCCCAAAAAAATACCTGACAAGTGAAAAATTGGGGTTTGCGACTTTTTGACGCTATTTATTATTTTTTGTGGTTTTTTAAAGATTTTTTAAGTTTTGTTTTTTAGATTTTTTTTCGAAATCTTATAAAATCCAAATTTAGAAAAAAATTTGAAATCTTTACAAGTTTTAAAATCTTTTTTAATTTTCTCCTAGAAGTCATTCGTCAAAATAAAAAATAATTTTTTTTGTAATGTCCCAAAAAATACCCCACAAGTGAAAAATTGGGTTTTGCCACTTTTTGGCGCTAATTATTATTTTTTTCGGTTTATTTTAGTAAAAATTGTTTATAATACGTGAGATATTACTTTATACTAAAAATTAGATGTTTATATAGATTTATTAAAAATTTATTATTGTTTATAGCAATTTTCTGTTAGAATAATGCTAGAAAGTTGCAGGTTTTCCTCCATGTTCATCACTTTTTGTCCAGTTTACAATTAGATTTAGGTAATAATTAATTAAATTTATATTAAATAATTTTTTAAACAAGGTTTTATCATTTATAACAATATTTTTTTATGATAATACTAGAAACTTGCGGTTTTTTCTATAGTTTTTTACATTTTGAATACTTTTCAATTAGAGTTGGCTAATAATAAATTCAGTTTCACAAGTACATTTGTTTAAACAAATTATTATTGTTTATGTTATGTCCACATTTTACTTGGTGAAGTAATAATTAATTGAAGGCAACAAATATATTTTTTTAAACAATTTATTATTATTTTTAATAATATTCTTTCAAATCTCTTGAGATTTTTTATAATCTTACAAAATTCTTTGAAATCTGATGAAATTCCTTGGAATCTTTTAAAAATCACTATATTATTTAAAATTGTCAGAAATCTTTAGAAATCCCGTACAATATCTTCAAATCTTAAATCTTTTTTCAAAATTCCTTTGAAAATGTTTGAATCTTTGAAATCCCTTGAAATCTTTGAAATTTTCTGAAATTCCTTGTAATCTTCCGAAATACTATGAAAGCTTTGAAACCCTATAAAATTCTTTCAAAATCTTTTACATTTTTTGAAAAGTTTTGAAATTTTTTTTAATCTTTGCAATTTGAAAAAATAGTAGCATTAGTACCACTTTTACAAAATAGTAGCAAAATAATCGACTCCTTGATTAAATATCCTTTGAAATTTAATTAATTTAATGAATTTAGTTTTAATAAAACTAAGTCATAAACAAACCTGAGCGGGAATGCTGGAAACTGTAAGGGCACAAAAATATGGACTGAGGTCATACCATCTATTGAAATGCTCCCTCTTTATGAGATGTACTTCTGAAGGGACTGGAATTAAAATATCATCAGTGAATAAATTTATAATTATTTGTAGTTTGAAAATGGAAAAATTCTTCAAAAATTCAAAATCATGCAGGCAATCCTTACAATGCAATAATACCGGGAGCATAGGCACGTAGAGGAAGACAATCAGGCACGTAAAACAAAAACCAAAATTGAAGAGGGTTTTGGACCCGTCGTTGCCTATTCCCAAAAATAGGCCACCGATGATAAAACCGAGGAAAACGTGCAAGAACATCTTCAGGTACATATAATGCTACACAAAAATTTACATCTTAAACATCAACTAAATATTCTATTTCTATTTGTAAAACGTTACAAATTTTCTCAAAAATTCTCTCTTTCAAAATCAATCTACCAATAGTCCAGGCATCTGGTAATTTTTTATAATTTTGACTGGGTAGAGCGCATTTTTTTGTTGCAAAAACGGTTTATTTAGTGGTCCTAATTCAAATTCAAAATTTGCTAAAAATGTCTCCTACATGTCCCGGATATGTTTTGGAAAAAGTACCAAAAAGGCAAAATGTCCAACAGCCAAGATAAGCTAGACAAAATTATCAGAAAATTAAAAAAAAAAAATTCTATCTTTAGTGGGTGCCGAGTTATGATCCTTTAAAGTGACCGGACTTAACTTTGAAACCTGTTGATTTTGCAAAAAAATATTCTATATATTAATTAAACTAGAAGTAATTTCCAGTAACTCTAATAAATAACAATGATCTAGCTCCAATTGGTCATGAGTTATGACCTCCCAAAGTTGAACATTTTTTACCCACTGGTCAGGACAAATTACTCGTGTTCAGTGATTTTCAAAATATCACGATTCCCAATAATGCAACGTTAATGAAGCCAGAAGAAAAGTTGTTGGACAGAAAATTTTACATAAATCTAAAAAAAACTAATCATCTAGCTCCTGTAGGTCCCGAGTTATGATCATGAAACTTTGACCCTTTTTATTCGGAAGAATCTTGTCCGTACTGAAAAGAGTCAAAGTTCCATGGTCATAACTCGTGACCTATAGGAATGGCTTGGTTAAATTTTTTTCAGATTTACGCAAAATTTCCTGTTCTACAACTTTTTCCCTGGCCTCATTAACGTTGCATTATCTGGAAACGAAATATTTGGAAAAAACTGAACATGAGTAATTTGCTCTGACAAGTGGATAAAAAATTGTCAACTTTAGGAAGTTATAACTCATGACATGTTGGAGCTAGATCATTGTTTTTTTTTAATTACTAGAAATTACTTCTACTTTGAAAAATATCTGGAACATTTTTTTGTCAAATTGAAAGGTTTCGAAGTACAGATGCAAACTTGAAAATTTTGATTTTTTAGCTGCTTTTTTTAATTTTCTCAGAATATTCTCGAGTTTAATTTTTGTAACTTAAAAAAAATATTTACATGACGCTCTATCTACCTAAAACGGTGAAAAGGCCTTTTTTGCCAGACAACTGGACTACGAAAAAGTAATAGAAAAACTGATCATTTTTTTTAATAATGATTAAATATGTATTTCACTGGAAATAATAAAAAAATAATTACTCGATCTCTGTAAAATTGCAGCATCATTCTCTTCAACAATATTATAAATTGCCTCCACCAAGACATTTTCGTAATTTCTTGAGAAAGCTCGGGTTGGAATTGATCAATTCTCTTAATTGGTACAATTGGCGAATTTATGTCTACATAACCGATCATTTTTTCGATTAGATCAGATCCATATTCTCCAGACGATACTTCTATGACTGAAATTAAAATAAATCCATTTAAAAAAATGAACTGTAAACGCTCTTTTTTTATTGTAAAATTAAAACAATTTTTTATATAATAGTATATTACATCACGAGTAGGGTTAGACACGTCTTTATATAATATTTATACAAAAATTGTAATTGTTTAAATACGGAAATATTATAAACTGTCGGGAATTTTATTATCCGGGATTTTTCCAATTCGGTAATATTATAAACTGTTCAGGAATTTCATTATTCGGGAATTTTATTATTCGGGTATTTTCCAATTAGGAAATTTTCCAATGTTGGGAATTTTATATCTCGGGAATTTTCAGTCGTCTCAAAATTTGTAGAACTCTTGGAAGACTGAAAAATCCCGAAAAATAAGGTTCCCGACACTTGAAGATTCGCTAAAAAGAAAATGTTTGAAATAGAAAATTCCCAAAATTATAAAATTGCCAAAATATAGAAAATCAGAATTGGAAAATTCCTGCACAGTTTATAACATTACCGAATTTCTAAATTCCCTTTGAAATTCCCGACCGTTTCCAATATTACCAAATTTGAAAAATTCCGAATAACAAAATTCGCGACAAAATATTGCCGAATTATAAAATATTCGACACTACCAAATTCACGACGCTGTTACATTCTTGAATTGAAACAATTAAAAAATGGTTTTTAATCAATATTCTTTATTTATAAAAAATACAATAATAAAATACTTTGATCAAAGAAAATTTTTTAACGTTCTTGTTCTTGTATCGTCATTTTGCATTAAGAAATATTATTTTTTCAACTATTCTTATTATAAATTCAAACAGTAATCAAAAGGAAAAATATATTGAATATAAAAAAATTTGTTTTTTATTAACACATTTCATTATTGTATTTTTAATTAATAAATATGATTTGGTAAATAAAAATTTTTAAAATTGTTTCAATTGAATAATTTTCTGGTGTCGGGAATTTTGCAGTATCGGATATTTTATTATTCGACAATTTTTTGCCGGAAATTTTATTATTTGAGTATTTTGAAATTCGTTAATATTGTAAACTGTCGAGAATTTTCAAATTCACTAATATTATAAATTGTTCGGGAATTTCAAATATTTTCTTTTTCTGGAATTTTATGGTGCACATTTATTTTTCGGAATTTTTCAGTCGTCCCAATTACCGAAGTTGGAAACCCCCAAATAATAAAATTTCCGACAGAAAATTGCCGAATTATAAAATATCTGGCGCTGCAAAATTGTCGACACTAGAAAATTATCGAATTCGAACAATTAAAAAATTGTTGTTCAATAAATGATAATTATACATTAAAATCACAATAATGAAACATTTTATTGAAAATTTTTTTTTATATTTAATGTATTTCTTTTAAATTATCGTTTGAATGTGAAATAACAATAATTGAAAAAATATATTTCTCAATGTAAAAGAACAAGAAAAAGATTTTTATTACGAGAGAAATAATTTTTAAAAAACTACTATGCACATTAAAAAAAAACTTGCATTGAGAATTTTTTTCTCAATTATTTTTAATTTGAAGAATAATCTTAAAAAATGCGCGGAAGATTGAAAAAAAAATTAATTTGCTCAAAATATTTCATTATTTTATTTTTAAGAAAGAAATAATATTGATTAAGAAACAATATTTTTTAACTGCTTAAATTCCGGAATTGTATAATTCGACAATTTTCTACTGTCGCGAATTTTATTATTCGGGAATTTTCAAAATCGGTAATTTTATTATTCGGGATTTTTATATTTCGACAATTTTATACCTTCGGGAATTTTCTATTTCAAATATTTTCTTTTTCGGGAATTTTATAGTGTCGGGATTTTTATTTTCTGGGATTTTCCAGTCGTCCCATACTCTTAATATTTAAAAATGTGATATTATGGATTTTTAAATAATTTATGTTTTTAATATTATAAAATTAACATCCGAGGAAGTAAACGAAGAAATTTTATTCAAACGGATTTTTATAGAAATTTAAGGAATGGTTTGAATTTAATTTATATTCATAGAATTTCAAATGATTTTTACATATTTTAATGGATTTTTACGATTTTCAAAGATTTCAAGGGATTTTAACGAATTTCTAAAGAACTTTAGAGAATAAATTATATTTTATTTCAAGGGATTTCTACTGATTTCGATTCTAAAGAATTTCAAGTGATTTCGTTATAAAAAATTTAGAACTCTTAATATTCAAAAATTGCAATTATGGGTTTTGAATCGATTTTTTTTAATGCTATAAGTGTCACGATTTAATTATTAATGAAGAAATTTTCAGTAGATGAATTATTCTGGATTAAGAGAACGATTTGAAAAATATTAGAATAATTTCTTTAACCAATTTTATGTTATCTCGGGCTTCTTCACAGCGCTGTGAATCGGTTTCCAACGTCCTAAGCATATGCAATTAAAAAAAAAATTCTTTGATGGCAGAAATCTTCAAAAAACCATTTACCTTATTTAAAAACTGTACAATACTTTATAGAAAAGCTGTTTCTTATTTTTTAAATGTAATAATAAATGTTTAATCTTTACCATATTTTCCCCGTTTCTCGTAAAAACAATTACCCTCTTTCCCCTTTTTAGAGTTCTTTTTGCGCTGAAATCCCTGATAATGGGATGAAATTTAAAATAATTTTTGTTTCGCAAAAGATTTAAGAATAAACTCACCAAAATCTGCAGGATTGTAGTGTTTGGGACACTCAATACCAATGTTTTTTAAAAAAGGTACAACATTATTTGCTTTGCCTCTGTAAACGCATTGGCCAGTCGCAACGACATAAACATGTTGAAATTTTAAGAAAATACTTGCACTTGGGGTATGAATAGAACAAATGACTGTTCTTCCCCCCTTTGCTACCCTTTGAAGAAGGTCTATACATTGTATTGAAGATAATTCATCCAGGCCACTAAAAAAATGATTAAAATATATATTTATAAAAATACTAAAAATACTAGTTAAAAGGTAAACGAATTCTTCCCCCTCGTATTTCTTAACGATCAAGATATTTATAATTTAAAATTTTAAAGGACCAGACACAAAATGTACATGAAATGGATCCCTATCGATTTTGACCAAACTTTGCAAAATTGTAATTCTCATCGTCTCCATTAAAAAAATAAATAGGCGCAAAGTCCAAAAATGGACAGTATTCAAGTTACAGAGGGTTAAACTTCAAACCATTTGAACAAACCTACTCTCCGTTCACGATACGAAGACTCCTCCAAAACAGCTGCACATTTTGGTAAATTACTCGCAAGAAAAAAATCGCACAAAAACACAGCTTATACCATGATAAACCTTACTTTATTGTACTTAAAACAAGTCCACATTTGTTTATGCACAAAAATTGGGTTGGAAAATATCCTTCGCGAAAAGATGAAGACCGTGCTTTTTTTCGCGTCACTCTGTCCTTACTTGACTTTCGATGACGACATCTTCGAACTGAACAGTGTGAAAAATTTGAAAAAAGTCATATAGATGCATTCATATTTTGACTGTACATACGTGAAAACAAAATTGCAATATATTAATAACAATTAACGTAAAA
>JAABKJ010003346.1:0-26132 GCA_011634705.1 Andricus grossulariae
AGTCCCCTTCCCTCTATTGACGGGTTAATAACTGAGGAGGAAATAACTTTGGGCTCATCCGACCCCCTTTCCAAAGTCCCCTTCCCTCTATTGACGGGTTAATAACTGAGCAGGAAATAACTTTGGGCTCATCCGACCCCCTTTCCAAAGTGCTCTTCCTTTAATTTACATGTTAATGACTGAGGGGTAAATAATTTTTGTCACAACCGACCCCCTTTCCAAAGTCCCCTATCCTCTACTGACGGGTTAATAACTGAGGGGAAAAAAACTTTGGGCTAAACCGACCCCTTTCCAAAGTCCCCTTCCCTTCATTGACGGGTTAATAACTGAGGAGGAAATAACTTTGGGCTCATCCGACCCCCTTTCCAATTATTTACTCAGGGGTAAATAATTTTGGTCATAACCGACCCCGTTTCCAAAGTCCCCTACCCTCTACTGACGAGTTAATAACTGAGGGGAAAAAAACTTTGGGCTAATCCGACCGCCTTTCCAAAGTGCCCTTCCTTTAATTGACATGTTAATGACTGAGGGGTAAATAATTTTGGTCACATCGAACCCCCTTTCCAAAGTCCCCTTCCCTCTATTGACGGGTTAATAACTGAGGAGAAAAAAACTGTGGGCTAATCCGACCCGCTTTCCAAAGTGCCCTTCCTTTAATTGACATGTTAATGACTGAGGGGTAAATAATTTTGGTCACATCGAACCTCCTTTCCAAAGTCCCGTTCCCTCTATTGACTGAATCATAAAAATCCTTTTAAAAAACCCAAAAAAATTACATAACATATAAAAATAGAAAAAAATATGCTGTTTAAAATTCTCCAACCTTCCCGTGGCGAAGAGCGTAAGTAGGTATCCAACCAAAACCAATTGAGATACGATGGAAATCTTTGCATCATTGATTTCCTCGGAAACTATCACTTGCAGAAAAAAATGTTTGTAACAAAAAATGTGCATTCCAATGAGATGTACAACTTTTGTTTGAGATATTTTTTCAGATTTTGCATATTAGTTAAGATAAACGCAAAAAACCATGATTTTCATGGTTTTTTCACGATTTCACAATGAAAATCGCCGAGTCGCTAATTTTCACTATCATTTTCGCAATCAGCGAATCAAAATACATGAATATACATAGTATGAAAGAAATCGTCGGTTTACGGCTTTCGGAAGTTTATCCAATTTTTTTATCATGAAATTGAATTTTCGCATTTTTCTTGCAAACAATAACAGATACAAAAAAAATGTTAAAGAAGTAGTTTTCTGAGTTAAAAAAGTTCAACAAAAAGTTCTACTCATTTATGATATATTGCACCATGCCCGAGAAAAATAAATAAGTCAATTTTTTATATAAACAAAAATTTGTAAAAAATAAAAAAAAATGGTGGGGTTTGCGCGTTTTCACATAAATAGCCCATATGTTTTCAGTTATTCAATTTATTTCTTTTCAATTTTATATATAAATAACGAACAATTGAAATACAAAAATGTCTTTATTCATTTTTCCTATCATTCTGTGATAATTTAATGTCTCTATGCAAATTTAGATTCACAATAATGGGTAAACTCAAAGAATAAATTCAAATGCCAAACGACAAAATTGTCCTGAATTTGAAAATGTGTACAGAAGAGCAATTTATAACATAGCTCATAACAGATTTGTACAGTTAAAAGAAAGATTGAATTTTGTTATTTTTCTCGGAAATGGTACAAGATGTCATAAGTGAGTGAAGAAATTTTTTGTAGAACTTGTTTAACTGTGCAAAAAATTTTAAGCATTATTTTGTATCCGTTGTTGTTTGCGAGAAAAATGCGAAAATTCGATTTTATGAAAAAAAGTTCTCCTGGCCACAAAAGTTATTTGGCCCGCATAAAACTCACAAGATATTCTCCTTATGACAGTACGAATTCAACAAAAAATTAACAAATAATATAAGTGTATTTTTTGTTATTTGAGATGCTGGTTGTGATTTTTTTTTATGGAAAATGGTATTTTAAAAATGTTAATCAATGAATAAATAAGTCGTGTATTTTTAGGAAAAATAACAAATTTAAGAAAAAGATCCGATATGCATCGCGTAAAATCCCTTGAAATCTCTGAAATCGCATACAATTTTTTGAAATCCAATCAAATGTTTTTAAATTTATTTAAATATTTTGAAATCTTTCATATCCTTCTATCTTTCTTCTTTAAAATTCCGTTCAAAATTAGCGAAGTTCATGAAATCTAGTGAGAAATATCTTGAAATATTTGAAATCCCATGACATTTGTTGAAATTCTTTCAAATATTTACAAATCTTCAATATCCTATGCTCTCGAAATATTTAAAATTTTTGAAAATTGTTTGAGATTTATAATATTTTATGAAATCCATTTAAATCCCTAGAAAAAATCTTGAAAATCTTTAGAATTCCGTTCGTAACCTAGTGAAACCCCATGACATTTTTTGAAATCTTTAATATCCTATGATTTTATTAAAAATTTGTAATCTGTAAAAATCTTGGAAATTTTACGAAATTGTTGAAGATCTCTAATATTTTATGAAATCTTTCAAAATCTCTTGAAATGATCTTGAAAATCCTTATAATTTTCTTCGTAATCCAGTGGAACCCCATGAAATCCAATTAAAGTATTTAAAACCTTTTAAAATTAGTTGAGATACCTTAAAATCATTGAAATCTTTGAAAATTGGTGATTTTTTAATCCAATCAATAAATCTTTTAAAATTCAGTAAAATATTATGAAATCTTTGATATTCTATGCTCTCATTGAAACATGTTGAAAGTTTTCAAATTTAACAAAATTGTTTGAGATTTTTAATACTTTATGAACTCCTTTAAAATCCCTTGAAGTAATCTTGAAAATCGTTAAAATTTCATAGAAAATCCAGTGAAACGCCATGAAATCTTTTTAAATTCTTTGAAACCCTTTAAAATCTTTGAACATGGGTGAGTTAGTAGGAAATATCGTGAAACATCTTGACATATTTAAAATCCCATGAAATTTGTTGAAATTCAAATTCAATTTTTTAAACTGAAAATCTAACTATTCCATTATTGGTTGAAAATTGATGGTTTCAGTTAAAAAGGTAAGATATTAATTAAATTCTAAATTAAATTCTTATTAATATGGCTTGACAAATAACGAAATTAAATTAGGCCATAGCTACATATACTGAAATTTCGGTACAATTATCCGGAATTTGTTAAGTACAAATAGAGCTAAAAAAAGGGTTATTTGTACCGAAATTTTTGTACAAATAGTTAGATTTTTTCGGTACGTCTAGAATCTTCCATTACATTTATAGACCACTGAGCTAATTTTACATTACTTTGGACTTTCCCTTACTTTGTGTATAAAGTGAGTATACGACCGATAATCGACGAAATTTGATATTGGGAGTACCTAGACTATTATCAAAAATACGCCCACTATAGAGGGGCGCTTCAGTTTTCATCAGTCACATGGGGCTTTTCGAATTCATTTATTCGTAGACGAGGAACTTCCGACGACGTTGTGTAATTTAGTGAAATAGTGTCGGAAAATGGTGCAATTGTTGAAGTGAAGTTTACAAAAAAAAAAAAATAATAATAATAAACATAAAAGAGCATGCCATTATGATGTCGATAGCGAAATGTCTATTATTGATATATTTTAAGTTTTGTATGGGATGGATGGACGAAAGGTGCGTTCAATTTTTTATAATATCATTGAGGACTAGTTTTATACCAATATTAAGTTTCATCTGAAAATTTTAGATTCATTTTCCAAAATCTATATTTTACATTAATATTTTTATTTTGTTGTGTACAGACCGGTTTTGGAATCTCAAGACGGAAACTTATTTATTTCAAGTGCGAAAGACAGAAATATTACGTTAAAGACTTTAGGAAGTGGAAATGTTAATATTAATGATATTAATTTGCTACGTGTAACATTGGAGGTAAAAAAATCTTGAATAAGTATCTTTCATGCAAATAATAATAAATTTTTACGAGAAAATATATATTTAAGATAAATATTAAAGTCGTTATAAATGTACTTTATAATTTATATTATTTCTTGCAATATTGATATAGCCCGTATTGTGATGAGCTATAAATTCTGTATATTTTTTCATGGAATTTTTCCCGCGATTTCAAGAGTAAGTTGCCGTTCAAAAACTTCGTCACACTGCCAGGGTGGAGGGCGTAACATGTTTTGTGACGATTTGTGACGTGAAAAGAAGGGGGAGGGGGTAATGCAGAATCGGACATCACACATGAATAATATAAATGTGAATAACAATTTTTTGAATGGTTTGAAAAAATGAAAATTAGTGATTTTATTATATAATCAAAGAATCTAAATACAGACTTCACACTCTTTCCCCTATTCCCTCTTTACCCCTTTTTTTGAAGAATTCCTCTTTTTCCCCCTGTTTTCAAGAAACTTTCCCTTTTGCTCGTTTTCTCGTTACAATGTGAACTGAATTAATAGAACCCAAAAAGAAAATCCAACCATGTTGAAAGTTCACTCTTTTAAATTGAAAAGTCTATTGTCATATTTTTGTTTCAAAATTAATTTAGTTGAAAATTCAAAGATTGGTTAAAAATGCATGTATTTTATTGCAAATTCATATTTTTTGGTGAAAAAATGAATCTTCTTGATTTAAAATCTAGCTACGTGGTTAAAAATTGAACTAATTTGTTGGAAATTCATTTTATCAGTTGAAGATCAATCTCTGTGGTTGAAAATTGAATTATTTTTGTAACGATTCATTTCTTTTTGTTAAAAATAAATTTTTCAACTAAAAATTTAACTTTTCCATTTTTTGTTTGAAAATTGTAAGTTTTTAGTTGAAAATCAACTTTTTGTGGAAAATTCATATTATGTTTTCATTATTATGTTTTTTTGTTGAAAATTCATGTTTTCGGATTAAAATTCCACTGTTTTGTATAAAATTAGTCTTTTTGGCTAAAAAATTCAACTTTTTTGTTGAAATTCAACGGTTTACTATAAAATTTGTCTTCTTGGTTTAAAAATTCGACAATAAATATCAAATCTTTCATTGAAAATTTGTCTTTCTTGTTAGAAAATTCATCTCTTTCTGTTGAAATTAGATTCTTTTTGGTTGAAACTGCAACTGTTAGGATAAAAATGATTCTGGTTCGTTGAAAATTCGTCTTTTTTTGTTAAATTCAATTTTTTGTTATTCAGAATTAAAATCTTTTCGATTAAAATATCAAATTATTATATTTTTCGTCGAGAATTATTTTTTTTTAATAGTGAATTCAACTAATTTGTTGAAAGTAATACTGTTGTGTTGAAACTGCTTTTTTAATTTAGATTAGGTATTTTATTTTAAAATTCATTTTTTTTTAATCCAAATATTTTGTTAAAAATTCAAGGTTTTTCGATATTTTAATTATTTCGTTGAAAATTTGACTGTTTTGTTGAACATTTGTTGTTTTTTATAAAAAAATTCGTCCTTTTGGATTGAAAATTCAAATTTTTTCTAACAAAATTGGTCTCATTATCTCGAAAATTGAAATATTTGATTAAAAATGCAACTGTTTTGGGTTAAATTTTAATATTTTTTGTTTAAAAAATCGACCATTTGGTTTAAAATTCATGATTGTAGGTGTGGAATTCAACTATTTGCTTATAATTCGTTTCCTTTCCTTGAAATGTTAACTATTTGGTTTTAAATGCAACTGTGTGTTCTAAAATAAAAAATTATCATCATTAACTATTTAGTTGAAAATGCAATATATTGCGACTTGAAATCTTAAGGGGTCATATTGAATTCAATATGGTACCTATACATTAATTTTATTTAAAAGAAATTATTCCCATATTTTCCTTAACAATCACCCTATTCCTCCTGTTTTGAATACATTTTAGGCTGTGAATCCTGTTAAAATATTATTTGTGTATGTTTTGTGTTTTATTTTAGGCGTTTATAAAATGAAAATAAAATTAAAAAATTTGACCTAATAGGGGCGAGCGAATAAGGGGAGGGGTGGAAAAAGTGTTCAAAATAGCGTGACGTAGTTTTTGAACGGCCCCTAACTTGAAAATATAAAAACCAGCTTGAACATTTTTTATATTTATAACATATACAATTTTTTAGAAAAATAGAAGTTTGTATTACTTGGTTAATTTTCATTAATTGATAATAATTAACTACTAGCGGTGCTCTATAAATAACTGTTATTCAGAATCGGAGTAGTCTTCCACATATTTATTAAAATGAAAATTCTCATAGGCTGAAAAAGCATCACAATTGATAGAAAGATGGAAAAATGGGCGTTTAGCAGACGTAGAATCAAGCATCCAAAGATTATCTGAATTTGTGGAAGGCCCACATGGCCTACTCAGACGCATTGATACCTTAACTGGACGGGGGGTTCCTGCCACGAATAATACGAATTCAAATGGAATACCTTCAAATGGAGTAAGAAATGTTGCATAAATCTAAAAATTGGACAATTGATGACTCTACCTTGAAAAATGAATTGTTTTAAGGTTGAAAACAAAAAATTGACAATATCATGTTCCTAGAATATTATACACTTTTGTTTTGAGGAATTCTTTCTTTAATCACAGGGGTTTGAAGCGTATTTTCTCCAACAATATCCTATCTGCCAAATTTTTTTACTCTGATTCGTACCAAAATAAATTAGATCAAATATGTGTAGGGGAAACCTCCCTACAGTGGATAAGGCAACCTACAGTGGATAATCATTATTTAAGAGCACATATTAAAAAAAATTTATATGTAATTTTAAATTATGAACACGTATAGTGTCTTAAATATTAGTTGAATCAAATTGATTATTTTACATATATTAGCATTTTTAATTAATGATTATCCATTATAGGTTGCATTATCCACTGTAAGGAGGTTTCTCCTAAATGTCATCCCGTAACGTGTCCCTGAATAACTTTTTGAATTTTATGGCATTGTATGTTTTGAAACAAAGCTTAAAACCTAATTTTTACATATACGTATTTTTAAGAGTTAATTGCGGAATTACAAAATAAAGTTTTTTACGTTTCCAATTCTATTTTTAGAGTTATAATCACTTTTTAAATGTCCCCGAATTTATATGTCATCTGGTAACAAAATAGGTTTCATTAAAGTTATGACTCAAAAGTTTAATTCCCACATTTAAATTGATAAATGATTAAAGATCATTGAATATGCTTCAAGAAGTGAAAATTTAATTACATTTAAAGTGTCTTTATTTCACCAAAATAACCGATTTAGAAGCCCGAAAAAAATAGTACAAAAATTCGGAGTCATATGGCAACAAGGTTCTATTAGTAGAAAAAGCATATTTTGGAGGTGACTTTATGGAAAATAACAATAAAAACATATTCTTACCCGTAATACAATTAATTAGTAGGTTAATCCAGGCATAAAAATTCTTTAAAATAATAAAATTTTTATCGCATAACTTTGTCATCCGGTAACCCAACAGTTATTTAAAATAAATGAAGTCAGTTGGAAAACAGAAAATAATAGATATACCCCCCAGTTTTTAATTAAAAAATAATTCGAAATAAACTAATAGTAATAATAATTTATTTTTATTATAACGTTTTTCAACGTGGAAATGATTCCTAAACATATGTTAATAAATAAACATACAAATATGAAGCTAACTGATGTTTTATTAAAACTAATCTATATAATTAACATCACACGTAAAAAAATGACGAAAAAAATAATTATTGGGATAAATAAGACCCGCCAAATTCCACAAAATTTAACGATATTTCCTGTAATCCTTGAAAATGTAGATATTAAAATATCTTGAGAGCCTTAAAAACACCTTAAAATGATTTAAATCCTCTCAAATCTTATAAATAGATATATATATATATAGGATCTAAAGAGGTCCTATAAAATCGTTCCATACCTTACGAAATTCTAAGATATGCGTTATAACTACATGCAAATTTCTTTAAATCCCTTGAAATTATTAATATTCTCTGCAATCCCTTCAAATTAATGCAATTTGTTGACAATTCTTTCAAATTGTTTTAAATCCTTAAAATCTTGAAAAAAATTGAATCTTTGGAAATGCCTTGAAATATTTGGAAATATATTCAAATCTTTTGAAATTCAATAAACTATTTTGAAATTTCTAATATCCTATGCTATTGAAATCTCTTGAAATTTTTTAAATCCTATGAAATACTTTGAAATCCAGCAAAATCTTTTGAAATATATTTGGATTTTCGAAATATTTGAAAATTTATGGAATCATACTCCCTTGAAATCTTCGAAATGCCATAAAATCTTTTCCTTGAAACACCCTGAAACACCCTCAAATCCTTTGAACTTCCATTTAATTTATTTTACAAAGTTCCCTACAAATTCCTAAATTTTGTTGGAAATTCTAAAAAATTCTTTGAAATCCTTTGAAGTTTTTAAAATCATTCGAAATTCATTGGAATCTATTAAAATATCTTGCAATCTTTAAAATCGTTTTAAATTCCTTAAACCTTGAAAAATTCTTTGAAATCCCTCAGAATATTTGGAAATCCCTTGAATATAAATTAAACTAATTCATTAAAGTTCTACAAAATTCTTTTAAATTTTTTGAAATGTTTAAAATCATTAGCAATTCTTTATAATATTTCAAAACAGTTAGAAATATTTAAAACATTCAAAATCCCTTAAATCCCTTGCAATAATTAGACGTCTTATAAAATCCCTTAAAATAAATAGAAATAATTTCAAATCCCTTGAACATAAATCCACCTAAACCTATTCATTATAGTTCTCTAAAAAACCTTTGAAATCAAGCTTAAAACCTTTAGAAATCCTAAGAATTCTTTGAAATCCCTTAAAATTTTCGAAATCTCTTGAAATGCTTCGGAATTTGTTAAGATAGCTTAAAATGTTTTAAAATCCCATAAACCCATTATTATAATTAGTGGTCATATGAAACCCCTATAATCTTTGGAAATTTTCAAATCTAATGAAATTATTTTAGAATCTTTTAAAATATATAAATGTGTTATCATAAAAATGTATTGAAATATGAAGACATAGTTTAATATCCCTTGAATATAAATTAAATTAAACTAACTCGTTAAAATGATCTAAAAAGGCCGTTCAAATTCCTAGAAACCTTTTAAATCCTTGGAGATTTATTCAAATCTTTGAAATTCTTTAAATATAAATTAAATTAAACTTTAGAAACCCCCCTAAATCCAGGCAGATCTGTTAAAATAACTTGCAGAATTTTTAGTCATTCCGAAATCATTTAAAATCCCGTGAAATACCATTCAATCTTGTAAAATTCTTTCGTCCTCCTTCGAAATCGTTAGAAAATCTTGAAACAATTTTGTAATCATTGAAATCCTTCAAGTTGCAACCTTCTGAATTCTCATTACATCCTTTGAAATCTCGTGGAATTAAATAAAATATTTAAAAATATCATGGAATGCTTTGAAATTATTTGAAATCCTTGGAAAATATATGAAATCTATCAAAATCCGTTAAAATTTCATGAAACCCCATTATATCGTTCAAAATTCTTTAACATCCTATTATGTATATTGGTTTAAAACTTTTGAAATCCCTTGCCAATTTTTTTCAACGCTCAACATTTTTTGAAATCACATGAAATTCCTTCAGATGTTTTAAAAAACACATACAAATTTTGTAATTATTCTGATGTTCTATGAAATTCTTTAAAATCTTGTGGAATTCGTTGCAATCCCTTAAAAAATAAATTAGGTTAAACTAATTTATTGAAGATCTCTAAAAAAAACTGCTTAAATCCCTAGAAATCTTTTAAATCCTTAAAAATTCAATAAAATAATAAATTAAAAAGAGGTGTTTCGGGTTTCAATGGTGTGCAAAACTACGAATCTTGCAGAAGTTTCGTAAACATTGCTCTTTTTACTTTTTAATTTATCATAATGAATCATCGTGAAAGCATTAAATCTATCATTCAATAAGATATTTGAAATTCCTTGAATATAAATTGAATTACACTTATTCGTTAAAGTTCTCGAAAAAACCGCTAAAATCTCTAGAAATGTTTGAAATCCATGGAGATTAAAAAAAGCCAATAAATCTTGTGAAATTCTTGGAAGTACCTGCAAATTTCTTGCAATGTCTGAAATCGCTAACATTTCCTTGAAATTTTATTCTATTTATTTCTCAAAGTTATCTAGAAATCCCTTGAAATCGAATTTTAAATCATTGGAAGTCCTATAAAATGTTTTAAAATCATTTGAAATTTTTTAAATATCTTGAAATTCTTTAGAATGTAAAATTTCTTAAATTACTTTGTATACTTTGGAAATGCTTCAAAATACTTCAGAAATCCCTAAAAATTTTGGAAATCTCTTGAAATTCTTTGGAATCTTTCAAAATAACTCAAAATATTGAAAATCCTTCGAAATTTTGTAAGTTCCTTCACATATCCCTTAAGAAAGGTTGAAATCCGTAGATTTCCCTTGAAATAATTTTACAAAAACTATTTTAACTAACTTTTAACTAAATTTTAACTAAATTTTATTCGCAGGAAGCTGATGAATCAACAAAATATGACATTCAAAACTTGAGAACGAAGGTAATTTGAATTACAATCAGGGATAATAAATATACTTATTTTTAAGTTTACATTTAATTTTTACTACACACTGTGTTCTTAAAATGTTTTATAGATAAGAAACTTGGTAAAAAGAATTAGGAGTATCGAAAGAAAGTTAAGGAAAAATGATTGTATCAGTGATCCTTGTCAAAATGGTGGCACTTGCATAGATCTTTATGAAAATGTTCAATGTCTTTGTCCAACAAACTTTGAGGTAAGTGTGCAAAAATATTTTTGTGCATAGATTTTTCACATTTTTACTAGAAACAAAAAAGCTCGTTATGCGCGTGATTATTTTTTTTTCTCATGCAATTTTTAAATTAAAATATAAAATTAATATTCCCACAAAAATTTTGTAATTCATAGTAATTATTATCTAAAATAATAGAATAGAAATAAGGACAATATTTCTGATAATTGATGACAATTGTTGCCCTAACTTCAGAATTAATATGTATATATATGATACAAAATTGTTCAAAGATTCTAAATATTATTCGAATTATGACTTTTGTTTTAAAAAAATGACTTCCTGTGAAAATCGTTAATATGACTAGAAACTGTTCAAAAATTGGAAATCTTGTTCAAACTTTAATGATTTTTATTTTGAAATACCAGGATTTGGTGTATTAAGCTAATATAACCTAAAATTGTTGAATTTGTATATATTGAAATTTCGTTTTTTATTAAAAATACCAATATCGCAAGATAAACAGGAATATAATCCAACACTGGTTAAAGATTCTAAATCTTATTCATATTATTATGTTAATGTTTTAAAATACCAATTTTTGTGTAAAACGCTAACATAACCTACAATTTTTAAATTTTAGATTCGTCGTCGAAATAAAATTTTCTAAATTAAAAATACTGATTTCCGACGAAAATCACTAGCATAATATGAAATTGTTGAAAGATTCGCAATATTATTGAGAGTATGATTTTTGTTTAAAAAAAACGCTTTCCTGTGAAAAACGTTATTATAACCAGAAACTGTTTAAAAATTGCAAACCTTGTTCAAACTTCAATGATTTTTGTTTTGAAAAACCAATTATTGGTTTATAAAGCTGTTATAACGCATAAAGATTGTTAAAATTTTTAAATCTTCATAGCATTTTTTTTTATTTTTAAAAATACCAATATGTGACGAGAAAAACACTAACATCAGCCAGAATTGTTAAAAGATTCTAAATTTTGATTGAATTATAATTTTTGTTTCGTTTTAAAATATCAATTTTTGGTGTAAAACGCTAAAATAACCTAAAATTGTTAATATTTGTGATTCGTCTTTTGAATGAAAGCTTTTTAATTAAAAATACTAATTTTTGAAGAAAAAAATCAACATAATACACAATTGTTAAAAGATTCTAAATCTTGTTCAAATTATAATTTTTGTTTCCTTTTAAAATACCAATTGTTTGTGTAAAACGCTAAAATAACCTAAAATTGTTAAAATTTAAGATTCGTCTTTAAAATACACTTTTTCAACATAAAATTTTATAACGTAACCTAAAATTGTTAAGAAATTATGAAGTTTAAAAAAATAATTATTTGTTTTGAAACCCCGATTTTCTGTGGAAAACGTTGATATCATCTAAAACTGTTAAAGATTGCAAGTCTTGTTTAAACGTAACCTAAAATTGTTAAAAAATTATGAACCTTTGAAATCGAATCATTATTGTTTAAAAATGTCAATTTCAGGTAAAAAATGCTAAAAAACGAAAAGCGCAATTTGTTCAAAAATTATTAACCTTTGAAATCTGATAATTTGTGATTACAAATATCAATTTCTGGTTTAAAACGCTAACATAACTTAAAATTGTTGAAAATTGAGAATCTTGATGATGATTTTGGTTTGAAAATGCTTATTTCCAGGGGGGGGGGGATACACAACCTAACATTTTTAAATATCTCGAGTCTTCTTCGAAACTTTACAATTTATATTAAAATTCTTTTTTTCTAATACTAATTTTACGCGAAATGTACTATCATGAAGTATGCATAATATTTACAATAATTTATTAGTTAATTTGCAGATATAATTTTCGAATTTCAAATTTAAGACACATATTAAACAAATTCAAGTAATAAAAAGCCAATTAGGTTTATAACTGATAGCGAGATTTTCTAGATTGCACTTTTTTTAGATAGGATAAAAATGTTGAGTTTTGATTTCTTAGGGGCCATATTGTACTGTTGATGTAGACGAATGTATGAAGTACAGAAATACTGATTTGGGGTGCCAAAATGGAGCAACTTGTCATAATTCATATGGATCATACGAGTAAGGATTCAAATTTATTTATTAATAAAAATATATTTGTTTACAGCAAGAATGACTATCCTTGTGTAATATGAGTGGAAAATTTTGTTAGTTTAAAGATTTGCTTACAGCATACTAGTGGTAAATTAATTTTTTCTGGGTAACATAGTAGTAAACATAGCATTAGCATTCTTGAAAGTAAATTTCAAGTGCATTATACGTTATTTAGATACTGAAATTTATGAAATATTTAAAAATATCATGAAGTCCTTTTGCACTCCTTTGAAAACGCTTTAAAGCCTTTGAAATTATTCAAAATCTTTTAAAATCCTTTGCAAATCTTTAAAATCATTAAAAATAGCTTTGAAGCCTTTCAGATCTTTTAAAATTACTTGCAAATTTTTTAGTTATTTTTAAATTCTTAAAGTCCTGAGCCTCATGGAATCTTATAAAATCCCTTAGAATCTTTTTAAATCCATTTGAAATCGGTTGAAAATCTTGAAAAAATTTTGAATTTATTTAAATCTTTTAAAGTAACTTAACGTGCTTTAAGATCTATTAAAACTGTTTGAATTTCCTTGAAATCCTTTGAAATCCCGTGAAATCAAATAAAATGTTTAAAAATACCATGGGATGCTTTTTTATCATTTGAAATACCCAAAAATCCTTTCGAATTGAATTCGCTTGAAAACTGTTATAATCACTTGCATAATTTGGTAAAATCATGTGAAATTGTATGCAATCCTATGAAATCCTTTAAAAACCTTTTTAAATATTTCGAAATCGTTAGAAACTATCTGAAATCCTTGTAAAACTTTTCAAATCTTTTTATATCTACTGAAATCCATTATAATCTCTTAAGATTCCTAAAAATCAATGAAAATAATTTGAAATCCTATGAAAACCTTTGTAATATTGTGAAATCTCATAACATTCTTTAAAATTCTTTGAAACATTGAAAACATTAAAAAATCCACTGAAATGGTTTCAAAACTTTTGAAATCTCTTGAGAATTTTTTAAATCACTTGAACTTTTGGAAATCCTTGAAACTTCTTCGAAATTCCTTAAAATCCTATAAGATTTTTTTAAATCAACTAAATTTTTTAAAAATTTTTCTGCAATTCTATGAAATTCTTTAAAATCCTGTGAAATTCTATTACATTTTATGAAATGCTTCGAAACCCTTTCAAATTATTTTAAAATTGTAAGAAAGTCTTTAAAATCCTTGGAACATTTCTCGAATCTTTTCAAATCTTCTGATGTCCTCAAAAATCAATTAAAAATATTTGAAATTCTATAAATACATTTGAAATCCCGTTCAATCACATACAATTCTTTAAAGGTCAAAATAAAAATGTGAAATTCCTTGAATTCTACTGAGATCCTTTAAAGTCTCCGCCGTTCCGCGAAGCTCCATGCAATCCATTCATATTCTTTGAAACCACTTTAAATTATTTCAAATCTGTTGAAATATATTAACCTTAAATCAATAATTCCTAGTAAGGAGGAAAGAATCGAGGACTTTCGTATACCTCTCAAAAGAATCAGTGAAATTGCTAGGAACGCCATAAAACCTTTTCAATTGTTTTAGAATCCCTTGAAAATTTCTGAAAATCTTTAACATCCCATGAAATATGTTAGTGTTCTTTGAATTTCTATGAAGTACTATGAAATATTTGGAATACTCATAGGTATTTAAAATACCGTAAAATATTCTGAAACAACTAAACATACTCTAAATTTAGATTAGTGAGATTTCACTGATTTTCAGTTAAAATCCTTACGGATTTCAATTAGTGACCCATTTCTAGCTATTTGTATCAGTGAGATTGCATTGTGAATGAAAAATCTCACTGATTTAATTCAGTGACCTATTTGTCACAAATTAAGATTTGAAAAGTACATTACTTTCCGTTAGAATCCTTTCAAGACAAATGTACGATTACTGGTAAGACTGTAAATATCAAGAAATATGGTGTACGATTCCTATGAAACCTCACTAAATCCCTTATAATATGTTGAACTTCCAAAAAATTCCAAGAAATGCTGTGAATTTCTTTGAAACCTTATGAAATCCAGGGAAGTCTCATAATATATTTGATGAAGTTCTGCAAAATCCTTAAGAATTCCTAGAAATCGTCTGCATTTTTCTAAAGTCCTTCGTAATACCTTGATTTTCTTTAGATTCTGTGCAACCTTTAAAGTCTTTTGAAATCTCTTCAAATATTTGAAGTTCCAAATCCTTGGATCACTTAATTGTTTTGATTTTGATATTCATTTGTTGAATATGATTATAATTTTCAATATATATATATATATATATCAATTACTTTCAATCCTTCTCGTTTCTTCGATACAACTAAATGCATTTTGTCAAGATTTGAATTGTCAATTGTGAGATTTTTGAAAATTTAGTCATAACACATTTTTCATAGGTGCATGTGTCCTCCGGGATGGTATGGTAAAGACTGCATATTGAAGTCAACAAATTGCAGTACCCAAAACGATGTAGAGTTATGCGGCAATGGCCACTGCATCAGCGTGGCAGGATCACCTCTTGGTTACACCTGTCTTTGTAAACAAGTTAGTCGAATCTTTCAATTAGTAATATTTATAAAAATTAATCTTCAATTGCAACTGCAATCATATGTTTATAAACCTTGAATTTTTGTCTGTAGGGCTGGGAGGCTAAGGATGCAACAAATCCAGCATGTACTAAAGATGTGAATGAATGTGCTTTAAAGCATCCACCATGTTCAATGAATCCTCCTGTGGTCTGTCACAATGTTCCAGGATCATATTTTTGTGGCAGCTGTCCGCAAGGATATACTGGAAATGGTTACTACTGCAGTGACATTGACGAATGTCTTGTTGACAATGGTGGTTGTAGTACAGTTCCTCGAGTTCAGTGCATTAATACTATGGTAAGAAAAACTATTAAACCTAAAACAAATTAACAGAAAAAGTGTTTACAAAGTTTTTGGAAAAGGCTTTAATCAAACTTTTTCACGACAGGGTTCCCGAATATGTGGATCTTGTCCCCCAGGCTACGAAGGAGATGGAATAACGTGTAATTTTGTTGGTGGTTGTAAAGTTAATAATGGAGGATGCCATCCATTAGCACTTTGCACTGATAGTCCGTACAGTTTGGTTACATGCCGGTGCCCCGTTGGTTACATCGGTGATGGAATAGTTTCTTGTGTTCCGGATACCAGCACTTCAATTGCATCTGAAGCCTGTAAAAATCATCCATGTATTCATGGAAGCTGTGTACCTGGTGTTGGTAACAACTTCGTTTGTAACTGTCAACCTGGATACACAGGTCAGTCTGACAATCAGGGCGCGATATCATTCTTAAAAAGATACACTTGGTAACATAAAAATTACTATATAAAATTATTTTTAGGTCCTACATGCATGCTAGCAATCGATCCTTGCAATCCCAATCCATGTAGGAATAACGGAATATGTAAGACAACACCAACCGGAAGTGTTCTATGTGAGTGTACATCTAGTTTCACAGGAACAAGATGTCAAAAATCAAGGCAAGCTTGCGGTGCTGTATTAAAAGATCCCGTTGGACTTGTGGAATACCCTCTGGGTGGTTCTAATTACAAAGATGGTCAAACATGTGCTTGGCAGTTGAAAACTAATCACAGTTTTGTTTTTAACGTCACTTTCACTCGGTTTTCTCTAGAAACTTCATCAGAGTGTTCGTACGACTTTTTGGAGGTATGCTACTAATTTTCTCATCATCAAATGATCTGATTTTCCTTAACATTGCCTGTATATATGTCTCAGATTCACGATGGAGAAAGCACCCGAGATCATCCGATTGGCAGATTCTGTGGAAATATTAATAATTTGCCTAATAATGGACACATCATATCTTCGCACAATGCTCTCTACTTTTGGTTCCGCTCTGATCATACTGTATCTTCGGAAGGATTTGCTTTTAATTGGACCGTCATCCCTCCAGTTTGCGGGGGTACAATTGAAGCTGATGTGGGAACTATTAGTTCACCGGGATATCCTGGAAAATATCCACCTCAGAGAGATTGCTATTGGTTTATTAACGTCAGTCCAGGCAAGAGAATCAATTTGCATTTTGCTCAGATGATGTTAGAAGAACATGAAACTTGCGAAAATGACTATCTTGAGGTAAAATCCATACTCGTATCAAAATTATCGTTCGAAATTAGTCATGCTGATTTATTTATCTTCTCCATAGATCAATGAAACAACTAGTTTTGGAAACAAGAGGCTGGGCTTGTACTGCAATCACACACATCCAACTCCTGTATTATCTTCTGGTTCAGAAGTTGTCCTTCATTTTCATTCGGATAGTGCCGGTCAGGATTTTGGTTTCCAAATCACGTTCTCGAGTGAAGCAGGTATTCAATAGTTTAATGAATTTTTATTAGTTTATTCTTTCAGTGAAACTCACAACTGTTCTTCTTTTGATAAATTCTTTTTTCAGTATCGCCGGGTTGTGGAGGAGTTTTTACACAGGATCACGGGGATATTTCATCCCCTGGATTCATCTCATCAGGTTATGGGCCAAATATGGTTTGCGAATGGGAAATAAGATTACCGCCAAAGGAACGTATTAAAATCAGCTGGATCAGTTTTGAAATGGAATCGTCTACATCATGTCAATTTGACTCAGTAACGGTTAGTAAGCGATTTATTGACGAATAGCCCCAAAGTTTTTTTAACTAACTTTTAAAGATTTGGATTATATTTTAGATTTATGAAGGAAGCACAACCGAATCTCCATTAATTGGCAGATACTGTGGATACGATCTTCCAGAATCAAAAACTTTAAACACGAATGTTTTACTCATACGTTTAGAAACAGATGTTTCTAGCCACAGACAAGGCTTCCATCTAAAATATGAAACTGCTTGTGGTGGCGAATACTATGAACCAACTGGAGTTATTGAGTCACCCTTTTACCCGGAAAACTATCCACCATCTAAGTTATGCAATTATCAAATCATTCAGCCCGTGGGGAAGATTATAGCTCTTACTATGCAATTTTTGGATATTGAGAGCATGGGCGATGATGCATGTGAATACTATGATAGTCTGGATATTTATGATGGTATTAATGAAAATGGGACTCGTCTTGCATCTCTTTGCGGAAATATGGAGAACATGCCGGCTGAACCTTTTTTCTCATCGCATAATTTCATGTACCTAGTATTCGAATCTGATACCAATGTCCAGTATCGTGGATTTCAGGCTAATTACTCCACTTTGGATGTTGGTAAGAGACAACTTTGTATTAGTTTCCTGTTTTTGATTGTGATAATTTTTCGCATTTTTATAATGATATTTGTGGTAGAATGTGGTGGAATACACACCGCACAGAAAGGCGTTATCCAATATCCGTTGGATGGTCAAGATTACAAAAATAACTTAAACTGCACCTGGCTGATTCACGCACCAAAAGGACATATTGTACAACTTTCCTGGACTTTATTCAAACTTGAGCATGATTTCAAGTGCAGAAATGATTACGTGGAAATTTTCGACAGCTACGAAGACTCGCCGTCAAAGTCGATGGGAAAGTGAGACACTTGAATAATAATAATTCAAATGGCTCAAAAAGACCTAAATTAATGACGTTAAACAATTTGCTTTGATGTATTTCAGGTATTGCAGTAATACTCAGCCACCAACTATGGTGTCTCAAGGTCAAGATTTGACGTTGACTTTTAGATCCGATTATAATTTAGGTTATCAAGGATTTAGTGCCTATTATATTTTCGTGGATTTTTCCAAATCCTGTGGTGGCCATTTGTATGCAATGACTGGAGTAATAAGATCTCCTAATTACCCTGAAAATTATCCAAGATCTGTGACTTGTGAGTGGGTGATTCAAGCTCCTAATAAACATCAAGTAATTCTTCGAGTTCGTGATTTCGAGCTTGAAAAAAAATCGTGTTTGTATGATTACCTCGAAATTAGGTAAGAAATAATTGAAATGTATTATTATATTGTTATTAATATTAAAAGAAAGCAACTGATATGAATCTCATCTCTAAATCTGAAGTAGTAAAATTATACAAAAAAGTTGAATTTTCAACCCAAAAAGTCGAGTTTTTAACCAAATAGAAAATTTTTAACAAAAAAAAAAAAAATGAATTCTCAAAAAATAGGCTTTTAAATCAAAATGAGTTAAAAAATTATCGTGTAACCAAAAATAGTTAAATTTTATTAATAAGTTGTATTAGTTTAGTACAAATTCAAGTGGAAAAACAAGGAAAATAGGAAAAGAAGGAAATAGGGTAATGAATGTGAATCTTTGATTTCAGACTACGGCTTGTTTCGTGTCTGTTGTTTTTTCATATTATCACTATTCAAATTATGAAGTTTCGCTTCTCATAAAAAATACAAATAAATCAAATATTTCTTGCAATAAATTCATTTATGTAGGATCATTTACATGAAAAATGTTTGACAAATCTATAATTACGAGTGTGGATAGTGCCCATGCATGTAGCAATAAATACTAATTTAATCGGAATATTTTTACTAATTATCAGTGCCTGAATTCAAGCTAAAGCAATTATTCGAATTGAACTGAAAATCAGTTATAATTCACTAATTCAAATTCAGAGAGATTAAATCAAACTAGCCAATAATAATTTATCTCTAAATCGTTTTTTTTTTAATTCATTATTTCAGCAAAAATTGTTTACGCACCTGAAAAAATTGCTTTTTTAGAAAATGATATTTGCTATTTACTTGTTTTGTTTTGTGAACGATTTTTAGAACGCATTATGTAATATCAATTTCAGAAATGGGGGAACTAGTAATTCACCTTTACAAGGTAAATACTGTGGTGGTATTGATAGTATTCCAAACACAATTCAAAGTTTCAGTCATCAAATGTATATAAAGTTCGTTTCTGACACGACTGATTCTGAGAAAGGTTTTGAAATTGAATGGGATCTTTTGACAATTGGCAAGTAGATTTTCATTAATAGGAAACGAATTGTTATCGCTTTTATTTTGAATTTTAAATATCTAATTTTTTGGTTTCTGATACTTCAGGATGTGGAGGTAGTTTGACAGCTGCAACTGGTGATATTATTTCACCAAATTATCCAGAGCCTTATGGAAAAAGTGCTCTTTGCACTTGGAACATTATAGTAGCAGCCGGAAGTGTTGTACAATTTGTATTTTTAGATCTTGAGCTAGAACCTCATACAACCTGCAGATTTGATTATCTGGAAGTCGCTGATAGAAATGAGGGCAATCGCCAGAATATTAATCGATATTGTGGAAACTCACATCCAAATGTTATTACGTTTGAAAGTAATTCAGTAACAGTTCGCTTCAGAAGTGATCCTTCGAATCATTATCGAGGTTTTCATATCAGATACAGTACAGGTAGGTTATTAAAAAATTACTCTATGAGCATCAACCTTCTACCTTGAAATCTGTTGAATTCCTTCGAAATGACCTGAAATCTCTTAAGCGCGTCAAAATCATTTCAAAGTTTTTGGAAACCCCTTGAAATCTTAGAAATTGCCTCAAATCATTAAGATTGTTTGAATTCATCGCAATTCTTGAAATTCTTCGAAATCCTTTGCAATCCCTTAAAATACCATATATTCTTTCAATTCTGTGATTTCTTTGAAATCTATGGTTGGCTTTGCAATCCCTTTCAAAATTCTTGGAAATATCTTAAAATCGTCGGGTTTCCTTAAATTAATTAAGTCTTCTGTACTCCTATGAAATCCTTTAGAGTCACTTGAAATGTATTGAAGCCTTCGCAATCCCTTAAAACATCTGAAGCCCTTCGAAATCTTTTGAAATTTGTTGAAATTCTTTTGAAATATTTTGAAAACCTTAAAAGCTTAAAACCTGTGGTCTTCGCTCTAAAGTCAATGTAGTCAACCCCTCGTCTTATATTTTCTTGTCTGCTTTGTAATTTTACAGATTGTCATAACGTCCTTCACGGAATTCAGGGAGTAATCGAATCACCAAACTTTCCGCGCAAATACGATCAGTCCACAAATTGCACGTGGATGATAGAAGCACCAATTGGTAACAAGATCAACGTAACTTTTTCTCACTTTGAACTTGAAGGTGGAACATCACCAAGTATTTGTGACAATGACTATTTAGAAATTGAGGAAGGTTCAGAAGGCACCCCTACAAATAAACTTGGCAAATTTTGTGACTCGGATGATCTCCCACCAAAAATTGCTTCGAATGAGCACCAGATTTTCATAACTTTCATCACTGATGCTTACATATCTCACAAAGGATTCCGACTTGAATGGGTTGTTCATGGCTGTGTTGATCATCTAACGAAACCGCAAGACTCTTTTACTTCTCCAGGATATCCCAATGGGTACCCCGTAAATATTGTTTGCGAGTGGGTGATTGAAGTTGACTTCGTACACAGCGTACAATTAACTTTCGATCACGTGGATACAGAGAAATCTTCCAATTGTAATTATGATAAGATCGAGATCTTCAGTGGTATAAATGACAAGGCTCCTAAATTAGGTGAACTGTGTCACTCAGATAAGCCTGTGGTGTACACTAGTTCTGGAAATAAGATGTTTGTTAGATTTACTTCAGATGCACTCTATGCTGATCATGGATTCTCAGCTAAATACGAAAGTGTCGAAATGCGATGCGGAGGCCAGTTTAGTGCTCAATCAGGGGAAATTCACTCACCGAATTATCCACAAAATTATCCACATAATCAGAACTGCGAGTGGCTTCTAACGGTTGACCAAGATCATGTCGTTAATTTGACTTTTACCAACTTTGATATGGAAAATACTAAGAATTGTTCGGATGACTATGTTAAAGTTAGTACCACTTTGTATTTTTCAAATTCTCCTTTGGCAATCGGTATGTATTTTTCCTAAGTTTAAGGTGAATTTCAGGTTTTCGATGGAACAACAAGGGGTTCTCCTTTACTTGGTACTTTTTGCCACAATAAAATACCACCTGCTTTGATTTCAACTAGTAATCAACTGTTGGTGGTAATGAGAAGCGACAGTTATCTGTCTGCTAAAGGTTTTAAGGCTACATATAAAAGAGCATGTGGTGCTACGATAAGAGTTAAAGATCAAGGTATTTTGAGTACATCTTCTACATTAGTTCTGCGAGAAGAAGCTTCTAACTGCAGTTGGATCCTCATATCTGATGATCCAGGTAAGTTGAACCATGAACAATCTAATTCGAGGATATTTGTAAACCATAATTGATCATTTTCTTGTTTCTTGTTATTTATAGATGACCACGTAACTCTGACCTTTACCCACATGGATTTCGCAACAACTGATAGTGATTGTGCAGAAGGTCACTACGTTCAAGTTCACGATGGTAGTTCTGTTGACGGACCATCTTTGGGTACTTGGTGCTCGAATAATGTTCCTCCGCCAATAACTAGCCATGGCAATGCGTTAACCGTGAATTTAGTTGCTAGTGGAGTTAATGAAGATAATTCATTTACCGCTTATTATTCTAATTTGAACACAGGTTTGTTTGCAGAGTCTTCGGGGTTAAATAATCATTTACAAAATAAACCGTTTTCTTCAACTACAGAACAATTTTTTCAGCTTGTGGAGGAAATTATACTGCATTGAGTGGAACACTGACATCACCTAATTACCCTGACAGTTATCCTATGAATGCCGAGTGCGTTTGGGAAATATACGTGTCTGCTGGAAATGGAATAACTTTGAGTTTTGAGGAATTCGATTTTGAATCGAGCCAACATTGTAATGAAGATTATTTGGAAGTTCGTGAAGAAAGTGGAATTGGAAAGGTGCTGGGTGTATTTTGCTCTGAGAAACCAGAAACAATTACTTCTAAGAAAACACTTTGGATGAAATTCAGGAGCAACGGTGTCGGTACTGCCTCTGGATTTAGAGCAAATTATGCTCTCATTCATGGAAGTGATCTGAATGGACCAGTTGGAGAAATCGCATCGCCATTGTATCCGTTGCCATGTAAACTGGAGGATGAATTTTCTTGGCGTGTTACCGTTGAATTTGGTTGGATAATTAAGATCGAATTCAATGAATTTTCGCTTGATAGTACCCCTCCTAATTGCTTCGGACAACTCTCTGTACGTAATTGGATTGTGTGATTTTTTGCATTGGTAAAATGGAATTGCTATATTTGGTAGGAGCGCGGACGTTGTGGAAGCACTTTCGGGGATTCCCTGAGAGCCGGAGAATCCCCGACAGTGAATACGTACATTTTTCTATAGATCGCGCTGAATTTGGTAGAGCGATATAAATAAGGCTTGTCAACGTTTTCTTGTTTCTTTAGAATATAGTGAATAATGGAGTTCAGTTTGGTTCTGTGATAGTTCTAAGGTCTAAGAACTGGATTAATTAAATTCAATTATGAAACTTAATTATTTACTAGGTATATGATGGTTATGATGCTGAAGCTCCAGTTTTATTTATTGGATGTGGTATGACATTACCGGATCCAATTGAGTCAACCAGTAATATTGTTTACATAAGACTGTCGTCAAATCGATATTCCGGGGGTAATTGGTTCCATTTAAGATGGAACCAAATTCCAATGAGCACTGTCGAAGGAGGGAATACTGTAATAAAGTGTAACGAAATATATTATATTTTTTGCATCATGAAAAATCAGTGATACTTGATAGAATTGTCTGACACTACTATATTTTTTCTTTAGTGGCAGAATGCAATCAAATTATATCTTTGAGGGATCCAGAAAATTCAACTTATGTAATTAATTCACCTGGGTTTCCAAATGGATATGAACCCAATTTGGAGTGCAATTGGTTTTTGACGTCACCTCCAGGAACCCATCTTGTATTTGGAATTCGAATCATGGATCTGGAAGAAAATCCTGACTGCATGATGGATTATGTTGATGTTTACGCAGGAGACGCTATGAACTCTGAATTTGGGACTTTATTGAAAAGGGAATGTTCATCAAACAGCACTTTAACGTCAATACCTGGTACCAACGAAATGACTGTTAAATTCGTATCTGACTTTGGTGTAAATGGAACAGGGTTTCAAGCTCTTGTCGCTCGAGGTATTTTATAGAAGATCAAATTTATCTATTGTGAAATACACTTATTATTTATTTTTTAAATAAATTATTGCATGCAGAGTGTGGAGGTCAATTGGGAGGACCTAATGGAGTCATTGAATTCCACAAATCAACAACCTTCTTCGGATTAGGTCTCCATCAGTGTGAATGGAACGTTACTGTTAGGCTTGGAAGAACGATAGAAGTCAAATTTGTTGAAATGAAACTGACAAACAAGGATCCTAAAATTTGCAATCGTAATTTCATTATGGTTTGTATCTTACTCCTGATTTTAATTTTGTGTAATACCAAAAAGCTATGCTTTGGAGAATACATTTTTTTATAGTTAAAGAATGGAGGATCTGCGTCTTCTCCTCTCCTTGGCGAAGGAAAATATTGCGGTAATAATACTTCGGCTTCTTTGAGCACCACAGGAAATCGCCTCTATGTTAAGTCAGTTTGGTCAGATCTATCAGCGAGTTTTAAATTATCTTACAGGTAAGGAAAAATATCAATTTTACGATGAACTGCCACTAAATTTGTTGTATTTTTTCAAGCTTATTGCTCCTAACTAAGAATCTTGCTTAATTTGATCAGATATTAGAGAAGGAATTGGATGAGAATTTACCTTATACTTAATTTCAATGTATTGTAGGGAAATCGGCATGGAATGTGGAGGCAAGTTCATTTTGACGAATGAAGATGATTCAGAAGATTTTTCAACACCGAATTATCCAAATGTCCCACCACCTTATAGTGAATGTGTTTGGACTTTTATGGCTTCCGCTGGGAAACGGTTGTCAATTCACTTTCTCGAGACATTCGATTTGACTGAAAGTCCCAGGTAAGCGTTGCAATGCGAATTTTTGCAATAGGTCGGAAAATGATATAATGGATTTTACACTCTAAAAATCTTGTGTGCGTTCCACGAAATTTCTTGAAATTTCACTGTAATATTTAAAGCATTTTAAAATCTTTCGAAAGCTTTTGAAATCACTTGCAATCTTTTAATCCTTTCATCCCTTTTTATAGCTTAGGTATCCTTGAAATCTGTTGAATTCTTTTTAAATTCCACGAAACCTTCTCAAATTAGTAATTACCTATAATAATCTACCATCCATTAATTCTGTCCACATTAAAGCTCCTATGTTTCCGCTGGATTTTCGCGTGTTTTTTTTTTATCTTCGCGACTTTTTCTGTCACGTCAATGTGAAAGTTTATTACTATATGTCAGTTTGACATTTTATAATATTGTCTTTCCACTCAAACTAAGATTAATTTATTCCCCTAACATGGAAATTCTTTTTACTTGATTTTCAAGTAATTAATTTTGTATTTAACAATGATTGAATTTTAAAAATCGTGATGCAGACATTGAAAATTAATTCTTTTTAACACCTTAGTTTCAAGATCCTAATTTAAAAATCGTTAAATTTCTAAAAGAACTTTGAAATGGTTTAATCTTTAGCGCTTCAAGTTTGAATTCATTAATTTCGAAAGTTTTCAATTAGAAAACATAGAATTTTCAAAGTTTTCTGAATAAATAAACTTTAACGGTTCACAAAATAGAAAATTCTTCAATTTTTAGGACATCCTAGCCCCAGGCAGAAACCCTTACAGTTTCTGTCCTACCTGACTTTACCCCATACCCTAGCTAATTTTACCCCATGTCCTAACCGACTATACACCGTATCCTAGCCGATTTTACTCCGTGCCGTACCCGACATTACCCGTACCCTAACCGACTTTACCCCTAGCCCAGCCAATTTTACCCCGTGTCCTAGAAGAAGGGGAAGTAGGGGAAGTGACCTAATTAATGTCCTAATAGGCTATGAAACTCTTTTCTTTAGGGGTATGGCGTCTACTTTCACTAATTTTATAGGTGAAAATCAGTGTTTTTTTTTCAATTTAAAAATATAGTTTTGAATCCGTAATCCTAAGACATTTCAGTTTTTAAGCCCTAGAAAATAACGTTTTTTACTTCGAAAGCTTAAATTCGAAAATATTTGGTTTGAAATTCTTAATTTGTAGAGGTTTCGAATTTCATACTTCTTACTTTTGTAGTTTCACTATTTAATATATTAAAATTGCAAATTTCCATATAGGAAGCCTTGACAGCTTTAAATAAAAAAAATTAGATTGAAATATTCTAAACTGCCATAGTAAAGAAATATATATATATATATATATATATAT
>JAABKJ010003347.1:0-26132 GCA_011634705.1 Andricus grossulariae
CTATCTATCTATCTATCTATCTATCTATCTATCTATCTATCTATCTATCTATCTATCTATCTATCTATCTATCTATTCATCAATTTATCTACCAATCTTTATATATATATATATATATGGTCCAAAAAAGCTTTGTCTTTCCACAAATTGTTCGTTTTCTGCCGTGTAAAAGGTGAAATAGGTATCAACAGTATCAGAAAAGTCTTTCCTTCCTCCATAGGTCGGTAACATCTATCGATTTTTAGAAGAATAAAAAAAAGACATCTTTTTGTACCCTTAAAAAGTTTTTTGAAGAAAATACTTTTTAGCAAGACCCACCTCTAAAGTTGCACTTTGTGTTTCGCTCTATAATGTGTGAAGTGACAGTTTTACCAACAATGACGTCACAATGTGTGAAATAGTTATTTACACACCGGCGGCCGTTATCGTGCAGGCAGACTTTGAAAAAGTAACTGCACACACAGGTCGTTACTCATGTTGCAAATTTCACACTCATTGCAGTAATGGGTTCATCGTCCTTGTGTCTCAAATTGCTAATTTTGGATAATTAAGTGCTGTTAATGAAATATTGTATTGGGACATGCACATATCACTCAGTGTATCATGCAGATCTCTTAGATTTAAGGAAGAACTGGAAGTTTATAATTATTATTTCCTTAAATGTTAGTATGCTGACCCAAAGTTCAATGCGCTCTGCAGCGGAGAAATTTTGATGCCTGCGTACATCCAAAAGAAACTTAAATGCCGATACGTCGATCATGGCATTCCTTTTCTGAAAATCGCACCCTTCAAAGAGGAAGAAGTATATCTAGATCCAAGAATTGTGGTATACCACGAAGTAATTTACGAAGATGAAATAAATGCTTGTAAAGGATTGTCAGAGCCTAGGGTCTGTCGACCTTTCTTATTTTTTCATAATTCTCGTTTATTAAAAAATAATTAAATTGGTGAAATTTGTACAGTGTAGTGGTTTTTAATAATTAATAGAGATCAACCTTTTAAAATACTCTAGAAACTTTAAAACGTTTCGAGTCTCAACACACGTTATAAAAATAAGTCTATTCTATTTTTTGCAGTTACGTAGTGCGAAAGCGGGAAATGCAGTCACTGGTAAAGTGGAAGTCGTCAAGGATAGAATTGCCAAAAGTGCCAATCTTGAAGATGACGAAAATAAACACCTGAAGCTTCTGAGACGTCGAGTGGAGCATATGACAGGTTTGACAGTCGACACAGCCGAGAGCCTGCAAATTACTTATTATGATGTCGGTGGTCTTTATTTGCCGCACTATGATTTCGTGATGGTATGTAAAATGCAGATAGACTAATGTAGGTCCTAATAATAGTTTATTGATACGATAATAACTTCGTACCTTTTCAGAAAGAATACATGCATCTTTTCAATGAATTTCGGCATGGAAATCGTATAGCCACGGTTCTGTTTTATGTAAGTGAACAAATGCTTCTCAATCGTGCATGCCATCCATAAGAATGCACGCATAAGTCGAAAAGAATTGAATAGTTGCTAGAAATTGGTAAGGCTTGGATTGGTAACATATTTTAGAATGACTCGGAATCGTTTGAATGAGTTCAAAACAAATTGTTATTCAGAGATTTGGACAGGGTGTTGAGGCCATTTGTAATGCTTTAATTGAAATTTGCACAATTTAAATCGCTTCACATTTAAAATTACGTAACTTATTTAACTAACTAAATATTTTTAAAGACTCAATTTCCTATAAGCTACCTCCATTTTGGTTCAATTTTATGTAGAAATAACTCGTGTAAAATGCAAGCTTAATCGGACTATAGGGTACTCCTGGGCACTTGAAAATAAAAAAATCATACGATTTTCGAACAAATGAAAAAATGTATGATGCTCTTTTATGAGCTTAACGCGTCTTTCAGCCGAATCATCACAACTTTCAATTTACTCAATAATTTCAGACCTTTAATGAAACATTCATTCTTAGGTCAGTTCGGCTATTCTGCCCTAAGGAATTCATCATTCAAGTTGAATCTTTCAGAAAATCGTTTAATGTCGGCGAAAATGAATTGCTTAATTCCATTGTTAATAATTTTGGGGATTCCATTGATATGTACTTTTACTCTCTTCACATTTATATCTGTACCTAATTCCAAACTGCTGCCACTTGAAGATTACGTCGATTCGGCAGTTTCATATTCGGTTGATAAGTTTCAAGATTGCTTCATTCTGCATGATTATACTGCAACTTTACTTTCTTTTAGAATTTTCTTGTAGTAGATTCCGAAAATGAACCCTTGCAAACCTTTTAATCTTTTAATTATGTGATACCGCTTATCTTCTCCTATAGTAACATTTCCCGAAGCGTTGGCATGTGTAGTGTCGAAAAAGATCCTTAAGAATCGATTTGAAATTTTCTTCTTTTTTCTTATGAGCCTCCGATATCCGCACAGCGTGTTTTTGTTGTTGTCTCCATTCTTCGTGCAAAGATTCTAATTTAATGGCAATTTATTTCCTGTTATTTTATGCTAGTAACATCCAAGCAAATACATTTTCTCTTGTAAAGAGACAAGCAGAGGTGACATGAACATTTTTTTAGACTTGCCCGTTATCCGAGAGAGAACTGCGTCAGGCATGTGGATGAGAGATAAACTTTGGTCTGGGATTATGGCTCTTTTAGATTTTAGAAGAAAATCTGCTTACGTGTTATCACTATACTTGGTAGCTGTATTCGTGGCATACTTTTTCGGATTTTTCTCGAAAACAGTCATAAAAGAAAAGTTTGTTATTTCATTTGACATCACGTGAAATTATATAGGTTTATGGCGGTGGTGGTTTTGCTTCTTTCTTTACAATTTGATAAAATGTTCATGCTACCGTGATGAATCGTTGTTGTCCTGAACTTGAATTTCGTATTTCCTGTGAAGTATCTTCATTTTCAACGTGAAAGAGCCAAACCCTTTTCCGTGATTTAGTTAGTACAACTTAATAATAAATGCAAGTGTTGCCGTTCTGTAAAACTTCAGAAGAAATCTCATTTTTAGATGAATGACGTTGCAAAAGGAGGTGGTACAGTTTTCCCTGCGCTGGACTTTACCTTGTGGCCTAAACAAGGTAGCGCAGTATTGTGGTACAATCTTAAACGAAATGGGGAAGGGGATTTGTTAACTTGGCATGGAGCATGTCCAGTACTTTCTGGAACAAAATGGAGTAAGTTTTTTATTTAAAATACTACAATAGAAATTAGATCTAAATTTAATATGATTAGTTATTTGCCTTCTGTCTAGTTATAATTTTAAGTAAGAACTTAATTCTATGCAGGCTTAAAATAATTTGCTGTTATAAATAAGATGCATTTTATCTTTCGATAATGGTATATTCATGTATAATTTTTCTACAATGAACGCAAAACTTTCTTATATTAATAAATTTTTCTGATTACAGTTGCAACCAAATGGCTGCACGAAACAGGTCAAGAATTTCTCAGGCCCTGTACTTTATTTGAAAATGAATAATTCGTCTACTTGAAGATGATCGCAAAAGAATGGACAACGAAATTTATGAATTATGGTGATTTTAGAAAACTTAGGATTATGCTGCACCATAAGTCTTTTCCTAGATTTATTTTCAGGATAAGTATTAACTTCAGAATTACGAAACAAATCTTTCGTGAGCAGAAACTTATTTTCTTATACAGGATTTTGTAACGCTGAAAAATTCTAGGGTATATTACCAACTGATTGTAAAAAAATTAAACATATTTTTCTAAATTTTTAAATGATGTGGATGAGAGACACAATGAGAGTAATGCTTATCTCTGGAAGAAGCCGCTATCCGTCAAGAAAATGTTTATACATCTTCCCTTGTCAAATAATTTATAATTCTGATATTAGAATATTGCTCATCGTGCAAAAAATATTAAACAGAACCCCATACTTGAAAAAAAGAAAGAGTTCAATGTTGTTTTTTTAAGTATCTGTGAAAATTTTGAAGTTGCATGCACATTTTTCATTTCGTAAATAGGAAGGCAAGAGCAAATAGATGGACTCGGGGGACTAGACACGCTAGGCTCCCGAGTGATATCAGCACAATGCCGATTCCACAGATAAGGCGAGATAAAATCACAAAACGCTTCAACTTTGCCAAAGCTTTTCGCGTCTGCATCTCGAGCAGGGACCTGTTGAAAGCAAATGGTAACCCGCTCCGCCAAGGGGAAATATGTTATACAGATGGCTCCAGGGGAGAGGAAGGCTCAGGAGCAGGATTTTATGAGAGCAAGAGAGGGAAGGGGATCCCACTTGGGCGACATGCTACTCACTTTCAGGCGGAGGTCTTGGCCGTCCTCCGCTGTGCTGAAATACTAATAGAAGGAAACACTTCTGGCCGACAGATCACGATCTGTTCAGGCAGCCAAGCGACACTAACTGCAATAGGGGAAACCAGACTTAACATCAGAACTGGCTTGGGAATGCAAAAAGGCATTAAATCAACTTGCAGAAAGAAACAATATGACTCTCATATGGGTCTCTGGTCACACAGGGATCAAGGGCAACGAAAAGACGGACCAGTTGGAAAAACGCGGCGCAGCAAGTGAATATGTAGGACCATAACCGGTACTGGGAATAGCGCCTTGCTGTGTAGGTATGGCCATCACAAGCTGGATCCTAACAAAACACAGGGAATACTGGGAACAAATTCAGGGTTCATATGCTCACGGTGCATAACCACTTGAACTATCATAAGCACAAAATGGGGTATAATCCCACGACATAGTGCAGGAGATGCGGCAGGGATGACGAAACATCCCTGTGTGTATTATGCCAGTGCCCGACATTACCTAGGCTCAGGCAACAGATCCTCGGGGCCCATTCTATGGGACCATAGAAAATTACAACGCGATCAGTAGTCGACATGCTAGGCTTCGTCAAGAGGTCTGGGGTCGACTGCTGAGAGTGGATAGGTGAGGGCGTGGCACAATAGGCTTTATAGCTTGAGCGCCATGGGAGCTCTCCATGGGCTCCCCGCTCGTTTTAAAACTAAACTAAACTAACTATGCGCATAATTTCTTAAATTACCAAAAAAATTTAATTTATCGAGAGCGATGATAATTATTTATTGTTTCAAAAATAAATTACATAAACTGATTTATATTCCATTATAATTATTTCAATTCACTCCATACCACATAGGCTGTGAAGAAATTAATAGAGCTACAAATTTGCTATCAATAATTTTTTGATATGTTGCATAGTTTTTGTTTTAATCGTAAAAAATAACATTAACAACAACAACAAAATTAAAGTTTTGGAAAAACGATACAAGGCACGAAAAAAATTAATAAACAACAGTTGTTCACTCGAAAAATAAAGGTATTTGTTATTAATCATATTTCCATAGGGTGCGTATTGTACGTTTAAATAGTGAAACATGACATTGAATACAAACAAATGACGTGTCTGGACAAACGACACAAAGTGTGATAAAATGTTAATTAACATCATTGTTTTTTTATAGGATGCTCACTTTTTTATTATAAAAAAATAGTGGGTGGTAGTTGGGCCACATGGCAGAAGTAAAACTTATGGCCGTGATATTTGAAAAATAATATTTCATTCGTATTCTAGAGATTCACTTTTTGTGGATTCGGACAAATTTCCGGACGCTATGCATGAAAATAAAAAAATAAAAACATTTTGGACCTTTCTAATACACAGCGCTGAAAAGATTTAAATGATCTCGCATAGCTTGTCGTAAAATTTGAATTTATAATTTTTGATAAAAAGTTTTATAAATGAATGCAGAACGGCAAATCTTGTATAAACATAGTGAAAGCGAATTTTTAGTGTCATTTGAAAAGCTATAACTTTTTCTTCAGAATTTTTTTTCTTACTAAATTTATTTTGTTCAACTGTTTTTCTGCATGAAAAATAAATAAATCAGAAAACTGAAAAACTTGTTCTATAGTGTAGGCTACTGTTTTAAAAATCGCGATTTTGAAAGTGCAAGGTATATTCAAGAATAACTGAATGCTATGAAAGTTTGTTCTAAATAGTATATTGTGCACCAAGGCAGCGAAATAGTTTTTTTAAGGCAGAGCGTGAGTTTGTAAAAACTCACGCTCGGCCGCAAGAAGACTTGGCTGCCTCAGTACAGACGATACTTTATGTAATAAGAGTATGGTTTCCGAGTTTTCTCATGATATTGCATCTCAGGCTTGAAGTTAGTTTTAAAGGACAAGTACCGCGTAGAACAGTGCGCATGGGTCAAAGTAACGAACGCGCATGCGGGCGAATTTCTCGCTGGCCATAAAGTGCACGTTACCGGTCTAGGCTGGTAAAGCACTCCACCACCAACAAAGACCTTTTGCTGCTCCAAACGACGTTAACCGCTGAGCCAAATATGAAAAAAGAAATCTAAGCGCGACTTGGAAACAAATTAAAGTAGAAACGGATATAGCAAAATTTATATATAATTTTGTATTTTCGCTTCAATTTTAGGTAAAAGCTGCAATTCATATCCAACCTTACGAATATATTACTTCATCACAAATTATGACAGTGTAAAAAAGTCATTATTCTTTATTCTTATTAGATGAAACGGGAAGTCCTAGCGATGAAACTGCACAAAGTATTAGGAAACTCACGAAAAATGGTTTTCCCATATTTTTGAGAAATCTGAGTCGCACAGGAAAGACAAGTTTTGTCAAAATCACTTGTTGGAGTTATGCTAATAAAACCTATAAATTGCGATTCAGGTTGCTCTATTAGAATCAGCGAATACATGCTGCAGGAATCTAAAAATTACGATTAGAGATAAATATCTTAGTTGTAAAGGCGCTAAATCATGCATGAAAGTCTGTCCCCGAAGTTTAGAGGCCGTACTGGTTTAAACATTTGCATTATGATCATATGAACTACAGAGTATCAAAATGCATAAGCTGACGTATGTACCGACTCACAGAAATAAACCTTAGAATGACTAAGGTTTAGGAAAATAAAAGTAATATTATTTATTATGAAGAAATATATTGCACAAAATAAAACGGAATCAAACTTCGCAATGTCGAATTTTCAAAGCTGAAAATATTAGTTTCATATTCGTTGGACAAGAAATAGACGAATACAATTTTGTCGACAGTCCGAGTGAAGGCAATTATGATTTAATAAGTTATCATCATTAGAAGAAAGAAGATTTGGTATACAAGCCGCGACTGAATCAAACCAAACCAAAAAAAGTGGTGCAGTAGAGGGCGTGATGGTGTAGATACACCAGCGGCCTGAGTTCGAATCCTGGTACAAAGTTAATTTTTGCTCAATATTTGATTCTTTTCAACTCTCCGACTGTATCTAGTCATTAGATTACGTCAAGCCGAGGAAAAGTTAGGAAAAGCGGCAGGTGTAGACGGGCCCTCATTATATATAATGCCCAATTGAAAGCCCCACATTCGAGGGAAACAATCCTTATGATTCCACACCACCTAGGTCTTCTATGAGGGGTGGAGTGGAGCAAATATGTGATGATCGTCTTACGAAGGAGTTACCATAGTTCAGACTTTATGTTTGAGGTTTGTGTGAGTATGTATTTGCAGATTGACAGAGCATCCAGTCAAGTGGTAGGGATTGTCCGCCTCGATGGGTTGTCATTTGCTTTCATCTCGCGTCTAGAGAGAGTGCTCTGTAACATTATGGAATTTAGTAAGAAATTAAGTCCCCTAATGTTTCATGATTCCTACCTAACTACGTCAAGATGGAAGCAGAGAGTAGATAGTACGGGTAATTCGAGCATCTGCAAGTCGATAGAGTCCTTGTCACTAACAGGCTGCGTGGGGCATTGGACAGCGTGCTGGTGTACAAGGACAAGATCTCTTCGACAGTATCTAGTTATTATATCAAGAAACGCCAAAGAAAACTAAAATAATAGCAGGTCTAGATGGGAGCCCGTTATAAATAAAGAGTCCTTAAAGTATTTCACGACTCTCGAAATAGCGAAAAAATATTTCGCGTGTCATGGAATTATATCGCGGACTCTTTGATTCTTACAAGGATTGTTATGAACCTTGTAATAAACGTTATTTGAAAAAAATGTGCGGCCTATAGCAAAATTTTAGACAGTCCAGTGAAGTTTCGACAGCTTATTTTGTTTTTGTACATGAAACAAATGCTGTTCATGACTAACATAAGTAATTACTTCAAGAAGGATTATTTATTACTCAGCTATCGTGTTCGCGAGGAACAGCATTCTGAATAAAGATTTATTCATATAGAGCAGAGAATACTGCCTTTCAATGCACCAAATATATTTCTTAGAGAAAAGACTATTGCATTCACTACGATCATTCCTTTTATTTATACTAAGAAATTATTTAGTTCTTCAATTCAATTAGATTTGCTTGAGACACATAATAGTGTTCTGAAGTGCTTCCGGATAGCAGTAAAATGTTCTGAAAATTGAAAATAGGTAATTACTTATTGGCTAGTTCGCAAATGAATTTGAAGAGAATATTTAATTTATTGGACCCCAGGCTGTTTTCTCAAAATTAAGACAAATCCCAAACAAAGAAATGAGTTTAAAATTACTTTCATGACATTCTGATTTTAAAGTTACTAGCCACCAATTAAATTAAGTTGAGCGATTATCACAACTCAATAATTACTGGTAAAAAACAACTGACTCATTTATTTCTGGCTGGGCGCATGATAAAATATCAAGATCCAGAAAAGAAAATAACATCAGAATTAATTTAACGGCTGAAAATGATTCAATATACATTTCAATTTGCCAATCTATCAGGCTTACGTCCATTCGCCACCGACGAAAGAGGATCCTGACACAATTCACTTCATTTCAAAACTACGACAAGGCGTCCCTGAAGTCATTGGACGACAGGACCAATTCAGAGTACGCCCATTATAGAACCTAGCTTCATTATTTTTCATTCATTTTATACATTTCTTATACACAAAAACGTCAGTCAAACGCAAACCCTTGAAAAGTAGGTAGGTCCGGCTTGTTGAAAAAATCTCGAAACTGGGCCATCTGTAACAGAAAAATCAGAAGTTGCAGATTAAGTATGACAATGGCTATGCCCCTATACATTTTTTTAGTATACGTGCAAAAATAACAAAATGACAGCAAAAAAAAATCGAGAGCCCACTTTTATTTAATATATTAATCTCACACTTAGAAGAAGAAATGAAGACAAAGGATTAGTTTGCATGGGAGAGGAAAAGATATATACACTGGCATACGCGGACGATATAGTATTGATGGCAGAGGATGAAGAAGGGATGACGGGCTTAATTACAGGATTGGAGAAATACTTAGGTGGGAAAAAGTTGAATTTACATGTAGAAAACACAAAGATAATGAGGTTTAGAAAAGAAGGGGGAAGAAAGAAAGAATCGACTGGGAGATCGAATAGAGTAAAGTCAGAAGAAGTAAACGAGTGTAAGTATTTAGGATATATCTTGCAAATGAATGGAGATCATAAAGTTCGTATTACAGAAAGGATAAAAAAAGTGGCAGGGATAATAAAAACAGATATGTGGAATAGGAAAAAGAAGGTTCAAGAAAGATTAGAGAAGGAAAATGTGCTTATTTGATACGCTGGTATGGCCGGTATTAGGTTATGGAGCAGATATATGGAGGCGAAAGGAAAGGAAAGAAATTAAGAGTTTACAAGAAAGGTAATAATTAGGAAGCTAGGGGTGACTGGAGGACGCCTAGGTATATGGTGAGAGAAGAAGCATAAAGGGATAAATTAAGTACTAGAGCTGGTAAGAGGGCATGGCAATTGGAGACGAAGTTAAGGGAGGGAAAGGGAGGGAGTGAGCGAAAAAGTGTTCGAAGGAGGTAGAAGAAAGGAGAGGGAGAGCGGTAGAACTTACAAGATGGGAAGAAGAAGGGAGAGAATTTTTCAGTGTTAGAGATATAGGAGAGGAGAATGGAGTAAGCTATGAAGAATTGAAGGAAAAGGACGAGGAAAGACAATTAATGGAAATATGGGGAACGATTGAGGAAGGAAAATATGATAAATGGTATAAGATGTTAAAAAAGGAAGGAGTACCAAAGTATTTAAAAAAGGGATGGGGAGAGAGAAGATTGACCAGAATAGAAAAATTTAGGTCAGGAAACGAGGTAAGGGAGGGAATGTATTGGGAAAAGGAAGAGAACAGAAAGTGCAGAATATGTGAATAGGAGGGGGAGACATGGCAGCGTGTATGGGAAGGATGTAGGAGACGAATAGCAGATAAGGGAAGCTCGCAAGATATTTTGTGGTAAAGATTCTTTTCGTTATTTTCTTTATTATAAACGTGGATGGTGATTGACGTTTTTATTGGCATCCATGTCGAATCACTCCTTTTTAAATAGGTGTAGTCGAATTGACTCAAACGACCCTCCTTTTCTCACTGTTAGTTTCTTTCTCGTATATATTTCAGCAACGAGCTAGCCATGAGTCGTATTAGGCATACTATTTTTCCTCCAAGCAGTGCTATCACAGAAAATGACGAAGTGTAAAATTTACCGAGATTCCAGAGTAATCTTTACCGGGAACAAAAATTATCATGTGGAAAAGTTCAACTTTACCCACTGAAAAATTTCCTGCAACAAAAATTCACTTCTTTCTTTTCTGTGATTAGAAGTTTGGAATGCGGAAGCGCAGGCAATTTCGGGAGCCTATTGGGCAAATTAAACTTGTTCAATAGGCGTCACTTGTTGATTACCTATGGAATACCTATTGATCAACCATGGATGCTGAGTAAGTATACCGGAAAATAACGAGCGACTTATAAACATAAATATGGTGCTACTGTTACTGAAAATACGAGGTAAACATAACATCAAAATTCAGATCACCATTCGGTCAATGTTAATGGTGCCAACGAGAAACGGCAAATGAATGATAGGTTTTTAAGAATGGCTCAATTTATATTTGATTGATAACGAGACCCTAACGATCATTTCACTCAAAGGTTATTTGTTTTCATATTGTCTTCACTATACGTTAATCTTCACTTCTATTATGTATTAAATCTACCTAATATTTCCACTAGAATCGCACCCTCGAAACAGTTGTGCAATATAAAATGACCCATATCCTGTGGTTTGAAAAGGTGAAATAAATAATAAAATTGCTTAAACCAAAATTTAGCGTTATTCTTTCGAGTAAGAAATTTTCTCTCAGAAATTAACACTCAAATTTCCAGAAATACGGCAAACGAAATAACACATGTTGTAATGCGAATAAATCAATTTTTTCTTAGATTTAAGAATATTCTGAATTTTCGAAAATAATGTGAGTTTTTTCATTAACATATATTTTTTGAATTTTTCAGAATAAAAAATAGTTCAAAGAATATGTTCTTCATTTCTGAGTTAATTTTATAGCAAATATTGTAAAAGAATTAAATTGCTAATCAAATTGCTCAATTAAACTACTAATACGACATGTAATCTTTCATGACTTTTATGTCATAAAATATAAATGTGTATGATGCTATTGAATGAGATATTCATCTGCAGTCTAAAAGATCTTGCCTGATTTCTATACTCTTAAGAACATATTCTGACTTTTTAGAGTACTTATGATATGAATTTTATAATAAGTAACAGAATGTATGCTAGGTATTTGCAAACTTCAAAATGATATCTCAACGGCACTCAATTTCTTTATTATATGCATGCAATTTTTAAATTTAATTTAAATAAGGTACAATGTAATTAAATAAGATGGGATTCCCCAAAGTTTATTTAATCAAGTTACAAAAAAAGAGCTGCTGACAAACACACTAAAATAGGATTCAAGTGTTCATTTTAGCATCTTCACGAAAATATTTTTAAAATAAAATTTGCTAAATTATGTTCTTTACTTTTTGAAAAAAATGGATCTGAAATAAGAAAAATGAGTTTTTTTTCAAACACGATGGTGGAATCTTTTTTTTCAGTCTGATTTCCTTCTGAAACATTCAGTATTGTGTTATATGTTATCAAAATGTGAAATATTCATTACATCGTTACATTGTTAGATTTTTATCCAGATATTCATTGGGAAAAATTTAAGCTCCCGGAATGTATAATTGTGATACGAAGTAAAATTTTTTATGTCATAGTGTTTTTTTCCGTTACCAGTGGTTAAAAGTTAAGAAAAAATTATCATCATCATACAACATATATATGTACATGAAAACCTACAAAACCCTTCTTGATGAGCACTTGCCGTCCGCATCACGAACTAATTAAAAAAATGTATTCCCATATAAATCGTAATGTTTTAATGAATATTTACAGATTGGTGTAAATGCTCTGAATATTACAATACAAATATACATTGTAGATCCGAGATAACGTTCGATATATGGAAATATTTTTTTCTGGAATCTTTGTTATCATTCACGATAGCAAACCCTCTTAGATAAAATGCTCACGCAATACTTATACGACTCATTTTAAATCAAAGTATTTTTGTTTGCATAACGTTATATCTAATGAGGATTCAATTCAGAAGGCCGACCGAAAATAATTATTAAGATAATGACTAGTATGCACAGAAAGAAAGTCGAGATTATATTACAGCCTATTTTCGGTGAACCTTATGTAAATATATAGTGCATAACCTGTCTTTCTTCCTCGAAGCCTCTTTATATTATATCTTGAAGCAAGCTTAATTTTGGGGTTTACTCAAGACATTTTTTCGGTTTTCGTATAGTATGTGGAAACATCCTGCGTAGTAAATCCGTAGCATCTGTGCTAGAGAATGATGATCGCTGCGGGTACTCTATTTTTTGCTTTCGCCATTATCCTCAATTCAATTGGTAAATTTACAACAATATTATATAAGATGTACTATTTTAAGTAAATCCGTAATAGAAGCTAAATTTTCTTCTAATTCGCCTAACTTATTAAACCAAGAAGAAAAAGGATGTCAAGCGTGTTTTTAGTTTGAGCCCGAAAAAAGGTGACGTAATCTATTTATCATTTTCACGATATTGCCTTATTCATATCGTTGCAATAAAGCTGGAAATGTTACATAATCGTGTTAGTGTATTAAACATTTTATTTTCCGCAAATATTTCGATCATTTTGATTAGTAATTTTCTGCTTGTTGTTGGTGACCGAATTCTCGAAAAAATATTAACTTCTTTGCTATGTCTGTTTGGCTGCCTCTGAGAATTAATAGATTAACAATCTCCGTATGACTTTATGAATTGTTTATATAATTTTAATTTATGTAAGATTTTGCTAACAAATACTAATTAAATATGAAATCAAAAAAATTTTAGTAACAAATATTTTTTTTGTTACAAACTGATAGCCGTAGATATCTATTTCTTACTATTGCAGTGGCCACTGTGTTGGTTTCCATTGAGTGGCAGATTGACGAAAGAAAATCTCACAGTGGAAACGGCGGCTAAAACCTCCGCAAATATACAGTTGTACGCTTTATGTTTGCAAAGAAGTGGAATATCGTCAGATCCACATGTTGTAACCGGGAATTAGTCAATTGAAACATCCGTTTACACCACAAAAAATGACATTTTCGTGATATAGAGCACATATTAGTTACAAAACAGTAAGACAGTCACAATGTGTTTGCAATAGTGGCTCGAGACAGCTTTGCAGGAGCAATCCATCTTTTTTACGAAAACGTCACTGTTTGTGCAGTAAACGGATATTTCAATTGACAAATTGACGGTCGAAACATGTGGACTTGACGATATTCTACTTGTTTTTAAACATAAATCGTACAACTACATGTTTGCGGAGGATCGAGCCCTTACCCCGCACATAATTGAGATGCCAGAATTAATAACCTTTTGGCCTTCACGCATATTTCTCGTTGTAGGAGATGCTGCAGTATATCTGCAAAACTTCTCGAATGATACCGTTAACATTTTCTAGCTTCTTCAATGACTTTTTGTACGCGGTAAAGGCCATATTGTGTAGATCATAAAATGACCTCCAGTGTCGCATGCTCATTCAAAAGTCTCAATACACTTCACAATGACGGAATATTTTGCATGCGTTTCTCTATCTAATCGTTCGAATTCATATGGTATAATAAGTACTCAAATTCTCTTACATATCTTTCTATTTCTTTTTACAGAATCGGGTTATCAGGTGACTTTAAAGGAATTATTTCTTGAATACAAATGTGGAGATATTCCTCCAATCAGGACATTCAAATATAAACCTAATCCACAGTTACTTCAGCTACGAAGAAAAGACGCAGACAGAGTGGATGAATTCCCTATAAACTCAATTTTAGTAGCAAGGGCTCATGTTATTATTGGATGGAAGAAGCAAGATAATATCAGGCCAATATTTGATGTGTCTGGCAAAACTAATCAAGTATTTGATATAGATAAAGACAGGTTTGTAAGCTTGAGCTCAAACGAACTTTGGAAATTAGGTGTCGATCGACGTTTTTCACTTTCTTGTAAGGATGATATAGCTGCTGCTAAGCGCAAATCAATACCGAAAGAAATCCACGAAGAAAGTCATAAAATAAATAATCAATCAAACAATCAGGAAATTCGCCCAGTACAATATCAATCAATCCAACAAGCGAATCCCCAAGAAATCCATCTATCTAACAATCAAGCAATTCAACAAGAAAATCTTCATGCTATCAATCAAGCACACTGTCAAGGAAACCTTCGAGCAAACCCTCAAACAATCCCCCAATCATACCATGAAGAATTGAGTCAAGCAAACACTCGAGAAATCCATCCAGCATACTATCAAGGAAGCCACGAAGAAAACGCTCAAGAATATTCAGCACACAATGTAGCAATTCAACAAGCATACTATGAAATGTACGAGAAAGTCCTAAAAGGCCATACGCCATAAAAGATAAAATACCAAACTTGGCGGGTATCTAAAACACACCAAAGTGCAAAAATTCTGTAAGTTTACAAGATATTGATGAAAAATTGGAAGAATGTCCTGAATGAAATTGAAAAAAAAAAAAGTTTAACAAAAAGTTGTCTGCAGGTTATAATTTTATTCTAGTAATCATAAAGCTTTTAAAGACACATCTCTTCATCCAATTTTACATATTAATCAGGTTTAAATAAATTCATAATTGCAGTTGTTGAAAACAGAATAGTGAAAACATGATTTCACAAAATGCAGACCAGGGTACAGCTTATACGCTTTTACCAAATGAACTCAAGTTTTTCAGAAAGATGTCATCATATTCTAAAAAGTGTTTTTAAGAATTTGTAATACATTGAATCGTGCAGTTCAATTCATATAAAAAAACCGGCTGAACTTCGTCGCTATTCGGCAATGTTTTAAGGATACACTTGACAAATCAATTTCTCGTGCCCTTACTGGAATAGAAAGGGGAATTTGAGTTTGTAACTATCATTTTGACTCTTTAACTATTATTTGCTTTATAATAAACATTGGTCTGTCTGAAATCCATGTAATTCATATCAAGCATTAGACTCACACAATCCCTATAGGTTTTCTAGTGACAAAATACCCACGACAAATGGTCAGGTTTCTCAACCTGACGTAATCAGCAATACTGGTCTCTCTCACTTTCATGCTTCCAAACTAGCTGCACATTAACCTCGGGACATAACACAGGTAGGGGCCATAACACGTATATGCATGTTTAAAAAGGGACAGCAGTAGAAACTGACTATGCAAAATTTTTACCCTGAGTGCAACGGAGTGAACGAAAGGATACCATTTTTTGAAGCGTAGATACGCAAAATTTGAGCAAGGGAGCGTGACTTAGTATGATCATTGACAAGAGCTTACACTTCAGCCAATCTCGCAATGGATTCTTCCAATGTCGCGGACAAGACCGTGGTACTGGTATCTAGAATTTGCAGCTTGCAGCAGATGTATACCTGCGTATTATCAACATACATATGAACCGTGAGTTGCAATTAGTCCCCGGATACTGCAGCCAACACAGACATGAATTTTATTAATGGGTCTAGTAGGTCATTGGTGTTAACCGAAAAGAGAGGCGGGCTGAAAACCTTTACAAGGCGATTGAAAAGGATCCCATTATTGCATTGCTTATGCATGGAGATAGCTGCTGAAGGCAAATTTTTTCAGGATTCTGGACAGGTATGAGAGGATAATATTCTGGAAATTTTATATTTTCAGAGCAGGCAAAAGCAGTCCATTACTGATAGTACAGTTTGGGAGAAGCAGTTCACCTTAACACCCACAGTTTTAACCATCAGTACGGTGTACCAATTCGCCACTCCGTCAAACATATCTACACTCATCTCCCGAATTAAAGACCCTCATTATATTCTATTGCTAGAAGTGTCGATCTCGTGTGGCCTTGGAATGTGGTGATGTGTGGAGCAAGGGAAGATTGCTTATAGTATATTCGGTTATCTGCACTGGTGTACTCCAAAAGCACTCCGAACTGCTCCGAAGCAAGATGGAGTAAGAGGAAAGAAGTAAGAAAGAGCAGGTCAGAGTGCTTTTGGAGTACACTAGTGCAGATAACCGAATTCGCTATTAGTAAACAAGGAGGAGGAAAGCACTATCTGCGCGTTACTTGCATCATGTTACGTCATGACTCGCAGTCCAACGAAAAGCGTTCACACAGCTCTGCCTGTTTACGTTCGAATGCCTCCGAGATAAGCTGAAGGCAAGCAATTCCCGAAACCGTGCTTAACTGAGGTTTTGAGTGTATCTCTAATCCCTTAAAATACCCTTTAAAGAAGAATATAGCCCGCCAGGATTTGCGTAGGCTCGTTGATGATCTGACTTAGTACAGTGGACCATTATCCAAAATTCCTGGACAAAACCCCCAAAATCGAAATTTACCGTTCGAGTTAAACTACTACGAAATTTTGTATAGATGGTGTTCGTGTATTCAAATTCGAAATAGCATATGGTTTAATCGAATATTCGATGGCAGGTGCCAATTCAAAGTCCACCTTGCCGAGGAACACGCGAAACTCGGACGTGTATTGACTTTCGTGCGCCTGGAGTGAATACGAATATATGATTTAATAAGTTCTGGCAAATAAATCTGCAAAATGGAGGGTGATCCTGGAGATATATACAAATTTTTCTCCTTCTTTAAAGCGGCCATTTTATATTTTAAGTTTACGTAAATGTTGCCTGAATGTGATTGCTTCGAATTCTTGTTTTTACATACAATACATAAAAAAACTGAACGATTAAGTTGTGATCTAGCGAGATCCGGCGCGTCATTCAGTTGCTTTATGTGCGAAAAAGTATGAGGAATCAAATCGCGTGATCGAAGCTTCTACTTCTTTCTCCCTTTTTTATAAGAAGGCACCAAGTGAAGTCTGCCATTTTGAATCCGTCATTTTGAATATTAATTTGCGACACCTTTAAAGTTCATTTTCGTAATTAGTGACACTAAAATCTCGTGGCTATGAAATTCAAGAGAGAAATGTCGATTTTCCGGCTTTTATCCAGGAATTTAGGATTCTGGCCGACTGTGCGCACTTGCACATGTCGTCTCTGATTTAGATAACTAAACTTTCTTCTCCATAAGCAACAAGGCTCTTCTGGCCCGCTCCAATATCTCGACTATGTAGGTTAATTAGGCCCATAAGATCTATCTTATACTATCTATAAATTTTCTCGGAAGCATATTAAGACTGGGCATTTTCGAAAAAAAAGTTGAACTTTGATTTTTTTGGACCATCCTAATGTGGACAGACAAAGCGTCATAATTTATTTTAATTAGTTGTTACATTGCAAAACATAAATCTCGCTATCGCTAAGTGATTATAGAAAATTATTTTTAGAAAAATTGGCACATACAGTATTTCGATGCATTTTGATTCACGATGTGCATATGGTATTCTGTATGATAAAGTACAAGAAATACTATACATATTCAGATTGCTCGCACCGAGAAGTATGAAAAACTAGTCCGAATCTTGGAGAATGTCCATAAAGATTTGTGCGCGTGTATGAGCAAAGGCAAGCGCATCCTCACTGAACTGTGTGTGGAAAAGATCATTTACAGCCCTCGTATTGGCGTTCATGGGTAGCTCTCTATTAATTAAATGCACGGCAACATCGGGATCGCAGGTATGTATGTTTATACATTTTGGGTACCCCATCAGGTCAATTTCACCAATGAGAGATTCTCCTGTCGATGAATTGAATGCAACATGGTAGTTTCTAATTGGTATATCTTGAATCATGCGAACCTTCGTTACGACAATCTGACGTTCTACTACGAATGCACTGCCAATTATGTCAGTTCCTTTTTTAAGATCTATTATGCCATGTGCTTGAAGCGGCGGTAACATGGGAGATGGCCTTCTTCGTGCTGGATATGACCTTATTCGTGATGGAGATGGACTTCTTGGTGGGGAAGAAGTGCTTTCTCGTGGATCTAGAGCTGAACGCTTTTCACGAATGTTTTGGACTGATGCTGTCTCTGCAAGAATTACACAAGTTAGTTTATTAGGTTTATTATATTACTAGACCTTCATCCGTGCGCTTCAAACACATCTAATTTATTCGCACATCGAATTATTATAATAAGAAATGGAATGCAATAAGATATCTTACATTTATTTTCACTTTAATAACTTTCATTTGTACAAGCAGCTTCGCTCGTGTGCCCCCAGATTAGGATGAAACTTAAACTCGTTGTCAACATTTTTTATCCAAAATTCTTTTTGTGCAAGAAGCGGGCTTCGCCCTGGTGGCTAAAAAACTTTGTGCTTTAAATTTTATCTAAATCGGTTAATATGATGGTTGGAACAACTGGCATGCATTCAGCAGAATTTTTTAAGTTCTGTATATCTCTCTTAAATTGAGTAGAATTCTCTTGAACTCGGTTAAATACTTTTATATTCAGCAGAATTTTCTTGAATTTAACATAATTACCTTTAATTTAACAGAATTATCTTGAATTTAGTACAATTGATTAAAAAAATGTAGACAGAGTTTCGTGACATGCTGCATGACATGGCACATTCTAAGACATAAAAAGTGTTTTCGGAGGTCAAAAGTTTTTTCCGTCGGTTGTGGAAAATTGTGTTTTTCTTCCGAATATCATCATCCACTATAATCAAGGTATATGCATCTCACGTACAAGGAGGTATTAAACATGAATGTGTTGTTAAATTTTGATTTCCCGTTGGTTTTCAATGTTTTTTGGATATCAATGTAAAAAATCAACGCGCGGGGCTAAGTCGGTAAACTAGGTTTATAAAAATCATTTTTTCTCACTGAGGGGGTCTCAAAACGTGAAGATTTGACGAAAACGGACTAAGTCCAATTTTACATAAAACTAATACCTTCTGATTATGGGATGAGAATGAAAAAATTTTTGTTCGACAACGTATTAGGTATTTCTTAATCGAGAATTTAGTTGGCTACAACAATAAAAATTTGAAAAATGTGTCCTTTTCTTTCTTGAAAAATTATAGTCAAATGTCGACTTAGTCCAGATTTCCAAACAAATTTCTTTTTAAATTAAAAAATGATTTGAAAGAAAGTGCATATTCAACCGCGAGCACATTCCTGATCAAGAGATTTTGACATCCTCGCCAATGGAATTTCATATACTTCAATTATTTTTTACTAATTGACGAAATTTAGTAAGAGCGTCGTCAAACTCGGCTGCCTAGGATATTTTCCACAGATAAAAATTATAGCCAAAAAAAGTATCTGGGGAATGTGTAATACATGCGTGCACTATTGAAAATAGATCTATTCCGATAAGATGATTAGTATTTATAATTAGACATTTATTTATATTTCACTGGTAGACGCATGTACAAAAAATTACCAAATAATTTTTTTGTCCATTTCTAACAATGAACACACCCCCTGATGAAGAAATTTTGACAACTTCCTTTCTGAGACTCTACTCTATATCCCTATTCCTACAATAATATTAGAGAGTCTCAAAAAACCACCCCTAGTACATTTAACAGCCAAAGAAATTTTTAATTGAAAATGGTCACGCTAGATACATTTTCAAGAATCTAGTAGATAATATTATGCCTAAAATTATATTAGACAGCCAAAAAAACATCCCTGACAGCAATAACAATAGAAGGCCCAAAAAAACTACGCCTAGTACATCTGACGAACACCGTCCCAGTTGCCTTCGACGAAAGCAAAAAAAAAAATAAGAATAAAAATAGTAACCACAGACACCTTTCGATGACTCTAGTAGATATCCACATCTCCAGAATATTTTCAGAGAGCTCAGAAGTCCACCCCTAATATATTTAACAAACTCCAACTTACTACATTCGACTGAAGCAGCCAAAAAGATTTCAAATTAAATGCAGTCACCCCGGAAACCTTTCCATGAATGTACCAGATACTGAAATCCCTACAAAAATATTATGCAGCCTCAAAAAGCCACCCCTAGCACTTTGAAGGAACCCCATCGCTGCTTCCTTCAACTATAGCAGCTAAAACTTTTCAAATAAAAAATAACTACCCAAGAAACTTCCCAAGGATTCTAGTCGATACTACTGTTTCCGCAATAATTATATACAGCCCCGAAAAATCACCCCCAGTACATTTAACTAACCCTATATTAGATGCCTTCTTCAAAGCATCCAGAAAAATTCAAATTGAAAATAGTCATGCCAGGCACCTTTCTAATACTCTATTAGGTATTTGATTTTTGATTATCCCTGCAATAATATTGGGCTGCCTGAAAAAACCACAGTAGCACATTTAGCGAACCGCGTCTCAGTTTACTTAGACTGAAGCAGCCAAGAAGATTGAAGAATAAAAATAGTCACCCCAGACACCTTGCCAAGACTGTAGTAGAAATCACTATTCCTACAATAATATTCGATAGCATAAAGCAACCAACCCCTAGTACATTTAAAGAACCCCTATTCTGTAGCCTTTGACCAAAGCAATTGAAAATTTTTTAATTAAGCATAATAACCCCGGAAACCTTTCCTAGACTCTAATAGATATCGTCATTCTAGAATAATAATATACAGCCCTAAGAATCCATTCGGAGACACTTAACGAGGCCCCCCACAGTTACCTTAGACTAAAACAATCAACAAAATTTCAAAATAAAAATATTTAACCTACGTACCATCCTAAGACGCTAGTAGATACCATTATCCATACAATAATAATAAGCACCTCCCCCAAACATCATTAGCATATTTAACAAACCCAGCCGTAGATGCCTTCGACTAATGCAGCCAAAAAAATTTTAGACCAACAAAATTTCAAATTAAAAATAAGTACCCCAGACACATTCCCAAGGCTCTAGTAGATATCGCTATTCCTCAAATGATATTTAATCTACCAAAAGCACCTCTAGTACATTTAACTAACCCCGTCTCAGCTTCCTTTAAGTAAAGCAGCCAACAAAAAAAATTTTTTAATCAGTCTAAGAACCTTTCCAAGACCTTAGTAGATATCATCCCTCCAATAATATTAAACACCCCCAAAAAACCACCACCCGTACATTTGACGAACCCTGCCTCAGTTAGCTTCAACTATAATGCATAACAAAAATTGAAAATAAAAAATAGTCACACTTGATACCCTGCCAACACTTTATTCGATATCGTTATACCTAAAAAAACATAAAACAACCCCAAAAAAGCACTTCTAGTAGATTTAGCACACATCGTCTCAGCTTCGTTCAACTAAGGCAGTTAAAAAATTTCAAAATGAAAAGAGTCAACCCAAACACCTTCCCAAGACTCTATTTATTATCACAATAACTACAATAAGATTCAATTTTGGCAAAAGTTTTTTATTATTATATTCGACGCCATTGCTTTTTCGAATTCAATTTTTTTTTTGAATATAGGGACACCCAGTATAGTTTTATACCCTGTATAATTTATCGTTGCTAAATTCAAAACCATGAATCATATACAAATATCGTGAAAGAGAATGTTTAAGGTAATCTAAAAAGCTCCAATTTTTTTTCAACATTGAAAAAAATTAAATTTGCTTTGTTCAAATGTCTTTTCGAATGAAAAATAAATAAATCAGAAAACTTAAAAACTTTTTCTATTGACTAGGCTACTTTTTCAAAAATTGCGTTTTGAAAAGTGCGGTGTGTATTGGAAAATAAATTGTTGCGAAACGTTATTGATTCATATTTAATTTATTTCAGGTGAAAAAATTAAAACAATTATTTAATCAATAAATTCTATTTTAAACTTTGTCTTACTATTTATGCTGTTTTGTTTGGAATGTTCATTCTAAAAAGCATTTTTTATGAAAAATTGTTATAACAATTTCAATCTTTCAACCTGTATCAGAATTTAAAAAAATTGAATAATATTTTCAAGCTAAGAAATACCTAAAAATCTACGCCTCTACACCGAGCCTGATGGGGCGGAGAGCTGTACACTGAAATAATGCGACGTGGCGCTGCACACTGTCCAAATGCGACAAGGAGACCTATGAAATGGAAACGTCGAGATATTTGCCACGTACAGACAAGATAAAAATTGAGAAATTTGTTTAAGGGTTTATAAAATCGATAAAAATAAATCGAATGTTGATAGCTGTGTCACGTCCTGTGACGTTTTATAACTATATTTTTTATACTTATATTATTGATAATCGTTACATTTATACCTATAATATACATATAATTAATTATAATAGAAAAGGATTATGTTCTTATGAAAATTCAAAATGCAATATGCAGTTTGGAAATCTTGACTTTTCTATACAGGAAAGGCTCGGCACCCCCAGGTACTACGCATTCAGAAATATGGACCCCTATATATAAATTGATTTCAATTGTTACGTACCCTCGCCGTCAAGTTTTGGGTTATAAAGTTTTTCGTTTTGATCACAATGAAATCTGACGCATATAAACCCAGGATCAGAATAAGAACATCAATCTATCTCAACATTTTAAATCAGGCGGAAGCTCTGCTCATAAGTATATCGGAAAGTCAGTATCAAAATACCAGATTGACTCCGGTTATTTGGAAACCATTTATAAGTAGTCGAAATACAAATTGAAAAATAAAAATAAAATCAGTGTTGTGCTTGGGAAATTTCGATCAAACTGAAGTCGATTGTAAATTTCAAATCCCTTCAAATAAGTGCCACTAAACCCTCTAGATTCTTTTGACAATTCTATTGACAACCATCATTACCCTTGAGTACCAGCAGGGAACCTGACCCTACCTGCCAACTAGTAGACTCCTTTGACAAATCCTCGTTGTCAAACCATCTCAACGGTGAATCACTAGAAGGACAATCAACGTCACCAGTAATAAACCAATAAACACCTGGACCAATACCAGTATCTTTCCAGTGAACGTGAAGAGCATTCAACCAATTCAGAAAACCAGTTTGTCAAGGAGTCTTCAAATTATAGAGTGAATCCCCAAAATAATTACTCGCCCAGTTTCAAAAGTGAACAAGTGGAATATACTATAATGGAATATAATAGTATAAATATTAGTATATAATAGTATAATAGTATAATAATAGTATAAAGTGGAATATAGTATAATTAGGTGAGTTTAAATCAATGAGTTAATAAACTCATAACATTTAAATTTCTTTGAAACATGTCATTAAGGTCTTCCTTTATTTTAAGGTGGAGATCTGCATAAGAAGTTTCCGCTACCTAAGAGTCTCCAGTACAACTAAAAATTTAAAAGCAATTACAACAAGTAAAATTAAATTCAATTGAGGAAACATTATCCTTTTCTGTTTCAAAATTTGAATCAGCTATCTCTCTTTGACTGTTTAATTTCCTATATTTAATAAACTCAAATATTATATACCCAATTATATTCCGATTAATTTGTAGATTATTGTGTGGTTATCTGAACCTTCGGAAGTTATTTTCATCCCTGTTTGGAAGTCCTAGATTTCGTTCAAAAACAAGAAAGCCTTTTTAATTAATTATTTTTAACCAGGTAAGTTTATTCCCTTCAGGACGTAACAGCTGGACCAAATTTGAAAGAAGAAATCAAAGCGCGATTCAGAAAAAAAATTCGACGGAGAGCTCTACACCGAAAAAATGCAACGTAGCGCTGTGAAATATCTAAGTGCGACGTGGACCCATATGGAATGAAAGTATCGAGATGTTCGATCCGTACCGATTCGTTCAAAATTGAGAAATTTGTTTAATGATTTATAAAATCGATAAAAGTGGATCTTACAAATGGATCCTAATATGAAAATCTGAGAAAAGTCACTCACCATTATTCTCGTCAGATGATGCAAGAATTCCTAGCCATAAACCTGCACAGAGTATTAGGAAACTCACAGAAAATGGTTTCCCCATTTTGTTGAGAAATTATGGACTCTCAGAAATTTTCCGAAAAACAAGTATTATCAGAATGACTTGTTGGAGTTATGCTAATAAAACCTATAGATTGCGATTCAGGTTGCTCTCTTAGAATCAGCGAATACATAGTTTAAATATTTGCATTATGATTATATGAACAACGGAGTACTAAACTCTAGAAGCTGATGTGTGTATCGACTTATAGCAATAGACCTTCGAATGACTAAGATTTAGGTAAATAAGTGTAATATTCTTCGTAATGAAAAATTAAGTTGTACAAAAGATAGTTTTATTTTCAACAATCCTTGAAACTTTGAGAACTGCTGAATTCGACTCGCTTTAAACAACGCAATCTTTGTTTACTCTCCTTAAGGCATCTTGAACTTGGAAGGAGACAAACAATTTTATATTTTACCAACTACATGTATTTTTATTTGATATAAATGAAAACGTTTCATGCCATTAAGCTAGATTGTATCTGACAAAAATTTGTTTATTTACCAAACATATATAATCAATGAATTCAAGATTCATTCTGCATATATGGGTGACTAGCCGCGACCCTTCTCATCATCGGAACACCCTTATTCATTCTGTCTTAATGGAAAATTTCGATTTTAAGAATTGAAATTACTTTTTAAGTAATGCATCTATATATAACCTGCATGCATGAAGGGGATTATTTCATACTACGACGTAAAACAGAAACCCCTTGCGCTTCTTTGTTGTTTTTAAAATACAATTTTCGTCTATTATTTTTAAAATAAATTACTTTCGCACTTTTAAAATCAAATTTCAAACAAAAATAATATAATTTTGTATTTCATGAATTTATGAAAAAAAACAGATCCCAAAAACCTGTTTAATAATGACTAAATTTATAAGTATTTAAATTTAAAAAAATATAAGCTGCAGTTGACTTTATACAAATAAGATGGAATATACAATTTCAAATTTTCAGAGTTGAAAAAATTAGAAACATTCAAAATTGAAATGGTGAAAATTGTAGGAAAATTATTAATACAAAATTTCGATTTTTCTAAAGTCTAATTTCGATTTCTATCAAGTTCTTAAACTTGATACTTATAAATAACAAACTTCAAAAAGTGAACATTCCAATTACAAAATTTAAAAAAAATTAAACTTAAAATTATATCAAGTCTTATGTTTTCAAAATATATGACGAAAGAAATATTTCACTCTGCCTTCAACAAATTTTTTGATTCCTAGAACTTATTTTCTTCTCTTTGAAATAAAATAAAAGTAAACATGAAAAAGAAAAACATCAAAATGGACTTGTTCTAAATTCTTCGGACAAGAAATGAACAGTTACAAATCGTCTAGCGAAGAGAATCGTGATTGATTTGTATTGCATACTGAGGAGGAACCAGCCTTCTACAATTTAGTAATAAATGAAAAAATCGCTGCATGTCTGAGTTTTTCTTAATACAATTTTCGTAAAATTACCTCAGATTTCCAATTTTTTCATAAATTTTGCTATAATTCCTAAGTTTTTCCTGAAACGTTAACATGCTAATACTGTTTTTAGGTTTATGTTTTTTTTATCTTATTCACTGATAATAAATCTGTAAACGCAAAGTATATAACATCGAAGTAAAATTTCTGATTTCTTGAATACAGCGCAATATGTGTTACGGAAAGTCGACAATGATAAAAATATTCTACAAGTTTCTTTGGACCGTCCAGGCTCACGGAGAAAAATAGATAGTCTAACTTGAGGTGTCAAAATTTAGATAGGCAGTTTGATAATCTAGATAGTCTCAAGTACCATCCACAATTTTTTCTTCATAGTCATGCAGACCATAATTTTATAGTCTGTTTGAATATCCACAGGTGATTCAGACTCACTATCAGTATAGTCAAATCGACACT
>JAABKJ010003348.1:0-26131 GCA_011634705.1 Andricus grossulariae
GCATCATTCGCCTGCGGCTCGAAGCACTCGTCTACGTTTTCACACTCGCTTCGCTCGTGCGCTAACCACCGACTCATAAGGTGGCCCTCTTTCGAGCCTCCGGCTTATGCTGCTACATTCACACTCGCACACAATCACCTATTTTGCGCACTTGTATCACAAATAACTATTTTCTCAGTGTATAAAAAAAATTAAGGTATAGTGTGTCTATACGTTCCTACACAACCCACGAACCATTGTCCTCTTTCCAGTTCCGTACGTTTAGACTCAACGAAAAATTATTTATCATGCTTAATAATAATTTTCATCACAAGTTGTTGCAAATTTCTGTTTGAAGAATTCTACCTAAATGTCCTAAATAGTGGAGGTAAGCCTTTTTTAAAGCTATTATATCATAATAATATACAAAGGCACAAGATAAATAATTTCCTTATAATTTTTGTGGTTGACTTTGAACCAATCTATTTAGATTATTAAATTTTCCAAAGAGGAAAAAAAAACAATCCAAAAAATGCATACATTTATAAAATTGCTAATATTTAAAATATTCTTTATACAAACATTTAAATCAGAAGATTTCTTTCATAAAATTGAGGTAAAAATTATTTGGCCTCAATTAATAGAACTCTAAAAATATTAATAAGCAAACTCTGCAGATTGAAACGAATCATCAGTTTAGTATCTCTATTCAAAAAATTGTATTTAAGATCGAAATGAAATCGACTTTCTTATGAATAATATTATGCAACGAAATCAGAGCATGAAGAAGATTCACAATTAAAAAATTAGGTTATGTTAAATAAATAAACCTCCCTTATATCTTAACCAGTCCTCCATTAATATCACTTCCGTTTCCCCATTTCAATCAATTTCCAAAAAACGATCTACTTGAATAAATATTAAGAATTACAATTCGTAAAATATTAACTCCCTATGCATACATGTACATATTGCAATCCAATATTTTTCCACAGTCATCACGACACAATTCTTCAAATTTCTCAAAAATACAAGAAAATGAACCACCTGGTGAACACTTCTAAAATTGCTTTTTCATGCTCTGATTTCGTTGCATAAAATTATTCATAAGAAAGTAGATTTAATTTTGATCTTGAATAAAATCTTTTTAGTCGCTTACCATCAAAGTAAAGAAAGGTTTAATTTTTTACTTGCAATGAATTATTTATTTGACATATAGGTATACCTTGTGTATTTAGGTGAAACAAATGTATTTATAAAATTAAATTCTTTGTTACTTTATTGATGTTCAGTGGTCACTACATTAATTTATTTCAAAAATCGGAACTTTTTCATTATTATTGATGGGCAACACGTTTTTTTTTGGTCTCAGAACTCATCACTACTTTAGTTAAATTACTTTCATATTTTGACTTAAAAATACAACCAGTTAATAGAATTCAACTTAAAGGGAATTTTTGACTTCAATATACATACTTGACTTTAAAATTATTGCAGGGGTAGGAGTTCTTATTTAGTCAAAATAATGAGGCAAATGTTAAGAGTATAAAATAATATTTACAAGTTTATTTAAATCACAAAATCCCGATTTCGTCGTCCCTTTGTATTTGTACAGTATTTTGTTCAAATTGTGAAGAAAAATAGACATTTTTGGGTTCACATTTCTCAATTCAAATTTTCAAATCATTTTCGAATATATTGTGTTCTCGGAAGAAATCTTCCTGTAAAGCTGTAGGTTTAGATCTTAAAAAGTATATTTTCCATTACAATGTACATATTTTTGCTAAATTAATTAGGGGCAGACTTTTAGTTTCTCATATTTTACTTCAGGTCTTTTTTCAATAACGCACTTTTAAAAATTCCCAGAACTCACGTGTTTCATTCACTGTCTGAAAAGAAAACTTTAGAAAAAGTATAATAACCGGGGTAAAACGGAGTCAAAGTATTTCATTTATGGGCCCACCACCTCCTTTTCCCCAAAAAAATGTTTGAATCGGATGATACTTAGGGCACAGTCAATAGATATTCTTTTTGTCGTTGAAATCTTATGGTTTAGCTAAAAATTCTTGTATTCTTTTCTTAAGATATACGTAAATGCTTACATTTAGTGCCAGAAAGATGAATCAGGATACAACGCTATTTTATTTGGAGAATTGTTATTATTCTTTTTTTTTGTATAGGAAATGGATATCCTAAATCACATTGAGAAAAAAACAATTATGTAACATCGTAACAATTTTGAAATAATCCTGCAAGAAATGTCTGAATTTTTTGTCTACGGAAATGTTACAATAGAAAATGTTCGCATTCGTTTTAGCCAGCAGATTCTTGATATTTTCAGAATCTGCCTTATATTCTCAAAATATTAATAAAGGAGCAAAAGCGCTGGTACATTTGAATGAAAGTCCATCAAGTGAATGATTCGAGTTACATTATTTATTTATCACTGTTATTGTACAGCCCTTCATAATATCCATGATTCAGTCGTACTATTTTTTTGCTTGCTTCATTATAATTTCATTTATTGTAAAGTTATACATTGAATTTCAAGTCATAACCTACTTACATATTTATGATCGAAGTTTATGGTGTTGGTAATAATTACCTCTAATATGGTTAGTAAAATGCGCCACCGAAGGTGATTTTTACCGAGGTATGAAACTGGAGCAGAGCTTCTTGGCCAAGCACGTGTTATAAATGCAAAAGAAGTAACAAGGTCTGTGTTAGTTCATTAGCACTCGAATATAGCTACATGACTAGTTTTCTGTGTCAACAGATTCTCTTAAAAATATAAATTATTTACAAGGATTTCAGCTAATTTTCATCGAGGCTTAATAATTGTGTTTTAATCACATCGAAAAGACGCAGGTATTAAAGCAGTATTAAAGATTCGCAGCACACTGCAAAATTCATTTATCTGCAAGAGTTTCCTGATTGTTTTGATCCCGTAAAAGAATCAAAAACCGATATTCGAAGCTACCACGCAAACATGTTTCTTGCTTAATCCAGCAATTATTACACAACGACCACACTGTCTATCAACATCACAGCGATCTTTACAATGATACTAGGTCGTGATGGTGAAAGATGGCATAATTTTACCGAAAACGCAAACTCCCAAATGTTGAAAAATACAGAAAATATAATTGCCAGAAAAATACAAAAAGTAATATTTAAAATTTTGTATCGGTTCGAATATTTAATTTTATATACGTGGCAGTTTGCCATTGAAAACCGCTTACAATCGAAAAGTTACATGTTGGGTTACTTACAATCTATGTAAAATTGAAGTACTTGTGCGAGTCCACGAGATTTTATGATTTTTTCGGGAATTCGAAATATCAGGTTTTAAAATTTCGGGAAAGTCATTTCGATACATTATAATTTCTAAATTTTTCTAGTATCGTTAACTTTTACTTTCGGAATATTTCAATTTCGTTAATAAACAATATCGGTAATTTGAAATGTCGGAAATTTTCAATTTCGGTAATTATATTTTTGGCATTTTTCATGATTAAAATTATGTCAACTGGATGGTGATCAGAATCTGAGGATTAGAATCCTAGAATCAAAAGAAACACAGATCGGTTCATAATTCGCCCAAATAAGTCGAAATGCTACCGATTCTGTTTTCGGGACTGCATCTAGAATCCTTGACGGTATAATTGGAAGATAATTTGGCATAGTTCTCGTCAATTTGTATACGTGAAATAAAATCGAAACCAATTGTCGTAAAACTGGCATTTTCCCAAACCTCTCAATCTTTTCCTTTCTCCTGCGACTTCAATTTTAGCTCATTGATATTAAATAGTAGTTTTCATTTGCAATAAATGAAATAATTAAATAAATACAAGCTATTGCGTATTGATTTTAGTCAAATTAGTCAGACGAACACGAACGAAAGTTTCATCGTTCCTTTTCGATGATTTGTAGACACTCAGATCACTTAGTCCAGTTTCACGGCGTTTATATACATAGAATCATCTCAATAATGCGGTTTGATTCAATAACTTTGGTCAGTGGAGTCGACATTGCAAAAATAATGCGCTTACAGAAGTCTTGGATTGAAACCAACGTTTCGCCTAAAGTCTTTCCACTGTAAAATTCAAAGGACTGTTGACGAGCAACATTTCTGTTTGTGCGAGATTCCAAAACACGACTGCTTTCGTAATAAATAAACGTGAGCATCGGTTGGTGTCGATAGAATTGACAAGTTTTAGGCTTTAACAAATACTGCGCTGGTTAACACGAACTTGAAAGTTTAAATTAAATTAAACTCGCAGTCATTTTCAACCTGCAAAATATTCACGAAAGCCGAAGAGAAAGCCTAAAAAATTGATCAAAGGGCTCGAAAGAGGCTTGAATTCTTTATTAAAAATCGAGTTTCACGTCGATATTAAAAACTACCAGTTCTAAAGAAGTTTTATGAAATCTTCGGTAAAAAAAGAGCAATGAAAAAATGAATGGTGCTTAAGGTTATCTTACATGGGGAATTTTATTTTATAGTTTTTTCTTTGTTTTCTTGGCAAAGGAGTACCAAAAATGGTCTTGAATCGAAATCGTGGAAATATTAGTTTCACTGTCAGTTTTTCAAGCCCTTTGATTTCTTCATTCACACTGGAAGTTCAAGTTTTGCTTAGACGATTTAGAAAAATGAAAACAAAACATTCACACCGATTTGCATAGCAAACACACACATGTGAACATGCTTAATATAATAAAGCCATGGCACCCCCCACCTTTACTTTCAGTCGACATGTTTCTCTCGCTCTCGCTCTCATGCACGCTCGGTCGCTATCTTTAAATTTACTTAAATATAAAAATACATAGCCAGTCTATACAAAGGGCGTGCAAAGTGGCACAGAGAACTGAATTACGAAGTGTCATCGATGGTTAACTGCCACTTTCTGTGATGGTCGGTGGTTCTGGTTCATCTTGGTAATTTTTTCTTATATTACTAGAATCTGAAAGTCCTGAGGTTTTTGGCGGGATGCTAGTTACACTATCACTACTAGATGTCACTGCATTGCCTGTGGATTTATCTGTGTCTTTTAAGCGTGGATAATCTGGACCCGGTAACAGTAACGTCGTTTGGGAAGGAAGATTAGTCAATGACACCATTCCTGGCGACATCATTTGTTTATTGAAGCAACACCGTAATGCTTCTTCTATCAAATTTGCTATCTTGTCACGATCATTCTGTAATTAAATAAAAATTATTAATTTCTATCGCATTTACAACATATTCAGATCTCGGAATCACTTCAGGGATCAAAAATAAAGTCACAAATTTGAAAAAATAGTGTCAAAATACATGGAGAGAAATCGCGAGATCTGAGTTCACGGAAGCCCGTGATTTTAGAGGTACAACTTTTACGTGAAATAAGGAGACAGAATTCAAGATATGAATACTCGAAGTCCGTGATCGTTGCTTGTGACTTTAAGTCTCCGACGAATTCATGAAATATAAAAGCAATGTCTTCGAGACCTGAGAGTGAAAGAGGCTTGGTCTGCCCTGGCGAAAGTATCTGATAGGAATTTATTCCGAACCAATCCGAAGTCATTCGAATCATTCCGGAATCTATTTCCCAATCAATCCGACTTAATTCGAACCAATCCGAAAAAATTTCTACACTTCGTTTGATCCAAATCGGCCAAAAATTAATCCGACTCAATCCGAACTTCTAATTTGAATAAATTCGAAACAAACTTTCAATCCGCATGAATCCGAACTCCGATTGGCTTAAAACTATTTTCAATCCGAATGAATCCAATTCAATCCGAACTCGGATTCATTCGGATTGAAAATTCAGTGTATATCAATCCGAATTCGAATTCATTTGGATTGAAAATTTGGTTCGTTTTTGGAGATCGGATTGAGTCGGAATAAGTTTTAAACGATTTGGGTCAAACGAAATGTAGAACTTTTTTCGGATTGGTTCGGATACAGATTCCGAAATGATTCGGATTAATTCGAAAGGAAATCCTATCCGATACTTTCGCCAGTTCCGAATACTTATATCAATAAGCTATAGAGTAAATAAAGCCACGGACACGTCCGAGACGAAAAAGTTAGTCAAAGTAGGCGTCGAGAGCCTACAAGGAAGCGTTGCGTAGCCTATTAAGACGTTAATTTGAGTCGTAACGGAATCTTAAAACAAAAGATTTTTTAATTTTGTGAACAACTTTTTTTGAAAAGAAAATTTGTTGAAAAAAATAGGTACAAAAAATTTTATGGAAACAAAAATTTTGCGGTCATGCCCTTTTGCTATGCCAAATGTTGGCGCTTATGCCCTTTTGTACGCAATGTTTAAAAAATAGTAAAAGTAAGAAATACACGCCTATCAAAATCTGCTTTTAAAGTTTAATTAACTTTAATTTTTATAGAAAAACTCTTACCTCATTTATAAAACCAAAATGTACAAGTTCCTGGGCGAGGAGCATTGGAGTATCTGCTTGGTTTACTGGGCATGTTAATTGCCTGTTCATTTTATCATCCATTCGTAGTAATATAGTCATCTAAGAAAGAACAGATTTCAATTGAAACAACACTGAAATCACATATATAAAGAGATATGTATAGCAATCAGTGATTCGCTTACATTTAATTCGTTACTGTCTTCCTTAGGTTTCACATTACACATCATATTAACTACTCTACGAGACTCTTCATCATACGGTTCTGGTGTCACAGATTTCACAGATTCCGTAACTTCAGGCGATATCGCTCTCGGTCTAGCGGGAGGCGGAAGTTTCGCGACAAATGCAGTCAGAGGATAAATTCCATATCTGAATAACAAAGACTCCATATCAAATCAATGCATACAAAACGTTTGAAAACTGAAGCTTAGTAGCTAATCCTTGCAAATATATGTAAAATAACGTCTGATAATTTCTGGATGCCTTTTCAATTTATCGAAAATTTAAAAAAAAAAAAAAAAACAGCTAAAAACTCTTGAAAACAATATTGATGAATCTGAGGTAAACTTACTTCACATCTTCGACAAATTTTTCTAATTTCTCTGCAGCCGGTATATCGCTAAATCGAATTTCCTGAGGAGGCCGATTTTTATATCGTATTTCGGCGACTATCGTATCAGGTCCATATAACCTCTGCAGAACTTCGTCTGTTATAGTCTCTGAAATATTAGCTGTAAACAAGAAAAAAAGAGAATGAATAAATGAAATATTTCGAAGAGTATTTGCAAACAAGGGAGTGATCACTCTTGAAATCTGGCGTACAAGCAATCGTGAGGTCTTCTTAAACCTTTGTGAGATATTTGGAATGTTTTGGAATCATAGAAATCTTGATGAAATATTTAAAAATATTTGGTTAAATCGTTAAAATCTTGGTGAAATCTTCGAAATCTTTTGAACAATTTGTGAAATCTTTTGAAATGTTTGTAAAATCTTTGAAACCTTTGTCAAATTGTTGGAATCTTGGTAAAATCTTCTTTACATTAAAGGGTAGACTGGTGGACCGCTCGTTTGCAAATTATTTTTTTATTTTTAAGAGTAACTCACTGGCCGAATTGACCAAGGCATGTGCCGAAAGTAATTTGAGCGAATGGACTTCGAAGAGGACAGGATGAAACAATAGTTCCCTTGCACTCGGTCTACAGAGTGGGTCCGATTGAAGACATTTGCTGATAAAGTCTTTTTGTTGAGCATCATCTAATGATTCTATCGTCTTCCTAATGTTTTCATCCGTAACGACCGTGCCAGTCTCACCATTTCCTTGAATTTCTAACGCTGCCATTTCCAGGGCACACATTCCAAAAGAATAAATATCTATGGCAGGTGTTAACGAACCTGTGAATAAAAGTTGATGTAAATAACTGTTATCCCTCTTTTATATTCTACACTACGCGAATTACTCACTTCCGTATTCAGGCGCTACGAAATGTATATTCTTCATATTTTCCCTACAGGTTTTGACATGCTGATGAATCGCATCAGGTGCCACTGTAATCACGAGTAAGATATTATTTATATTTTTGTCTCCCACATACTGCGCTGAGTCAAACTGTGAGAACAGTTGTCAAATTTATATTTGAAAATTAATTATTTTAGAAAGGTTTTAGAGCGGAACAAGTTTGATTATCATCGATATTGACAACTTTTGAGATGTTCACTTCGGGTAATATTCACCAGAGAGGGTTCAAGGTTATTCTAAATCAACCAATGACAATCGATAATTTAATTAAATTGACTAATAAAAACTTAATTAGCAATGCCCATTAGTAACCTTGAAACTCTTTTCAGTGAAAAAACTATAGCATTATTTCGAGGTAGAAAAATGTATTCTGTTTCGATCGAATATAGCTTCCTAAGAGTAACTTGAGCCCTCATGACAGGAATCATTATTCCAATATAATGTACAACCGCATGTTTTCGATGAGTACTTATAATTTACAACAGTACACTACAATAAATATTTATTATTTCACTGCATTTTTCTGAAACTATCTTATGCATTGTTTATAATATTGGATGTCAATTTTGGCTTTAGGGTCAGAATAAATAATTCACTCAATTTTTAATTGAACCAAACGTTTCGGCGCACAATGATGGCCCTCATCAGTGGTTAATTTTTATTCTGGAAAAGACAGTTCCATTAAAACCTGCATACTGCAATAATAATAATATACATTTTAATAACTTGCAAATAAAGGAAATGATTAAATTAATTAGCACCCGATACAATGGAAAACCTCGGATGAGTCACTTATATTTCTTAGTGTTACAGTGTAATTAATCGTCCCAGTGTAATTAAATAATTAAATTAATAAAGCAAAAACATTTATCGGCAAATTGAAAATTTTTGATAATGTTATTTAAAGGTTAATAATTATTATTCTCAGAAAAAGAACACTTCCATTTTTTCGGATTGAGAGTTTTTTGATATGATTTATTTTTAAAATAGTGTCTATTTTTACGTAAGAGCAACGAAAGAAAGAATATTTAAAGACTGAAAACATGCTTTCTGCAAACGAAGCAGCAAATCCAAATTTTTTATTTTGTAGGAAACGATGAAAAACCATTCAATTTGTCATTTCCATGACTTTCATTTGAAAACGTAAAGAAACGAGACTAGGAATAATATCTTCTTTTCCTCGTTTCCAGTTTTTCCAGCTTTCCATTTTTATGAAATAAAATTAATTTTGAAATAAGTGGATAGCCGTGAAATAAAAACATGCCATCATACACGAGTAAATATGTTTCACTATAAATAAAAACCAACAAGTGCATCGTTTCCCTGCATTATAGGAAAACAAACGAATAAAATAACATGATGCAATAAAATTGTTCACTTATAATTAGTATAAAAGTAATGTTTACCAATCTCTTAATTTACTTAGCTGGAAGCAGCCGCTGTTAATTTCCTCGACTTTTCTCCGACTTAGCCACCTTTGAAGACTTTTTTCCGAACAAAGTTCATCGTCGCAACCGCAGAACTTGGTCTTTTCGCAGGCCGTGCTGTATTTTTTCATTACCTAGCTTAGTTTATTTGCTACAATTAAAAATGGGGACTCAAGTTACTCCTTTATGAATTCATATCAAACAATTCTTAAAATACAATCTTTCTAAAGTTTTTCATTGCTACGAATAAAGTGTTCACGAAATGAAATAGCCTTCTAGCCTAATCAAGATTCTGGACACAGAGTTCTAAACACGGTAAATTCGTGTGGGCAGGTTTAATTCAATGGATTAAACAAATTGCGTTTAAAGACTTTGACCGTCGTATGCATTCGTCACAGTAATATATTAATAACTGTTCGATTTGATGAAAACAGTAGATAGCCCGAATGTTAATTCTTTTTCTAAAAAAAAAGCTTGCTCTCGATACCGCATTCCGATTAAATATTTCTCAATGCTCTCGCGTCGTGAATTACAGCTGATTTTTATATTTTAAAATGCCTATCTACTCGAGTCATCGATACGCAACCTATTCCAATAACATAGGAGGTTTTATAGTTTTTGTCGCCACTGAGATTAAGACCCCAATCATTCGCTAATTTGCTTATACTTTTCCAATCGCTTTATCAATCGACAGCTCCAAGACAACGTCGGAGAACTGCGCCTCACGATTTCAACTATAACGTCTCTATTGTTACTGCGTATCATAGAGGAAAATTTATGAACATATCGAGAGGAAAAACACGAACAAAAAAAATTGCATACGAATTCATGGATTTAAAATACGTCACAATTAAGTTCGGTTTACCTGACACATAATATATATGTATATGTCAAGAGATATGACGCGATTGAGAAAGTATTAGGCGGCCGTGATAAGACCACATAATTTCATTCATACATGCAGCGCTATAAATAACAGTACTTAGAGAGCTTCATTTTTCATGAATTCAATGATCCTCAGTCCGTTACGTGAGAATGACAATTTAATAAAAAAATTAATTATTTCAAAGGTCGTTTTTCATTTCTATAAAAGTGAATAAAATTTAAAATGAAACAAACTCAAACTTTATGACTTGAAAATGATTGTGACTAATTAGAAAGTTACTTACCTGAACCAATTTTCACCAGTCCATTGTGTTGAATGAAAATAGTGTCACAGGTTAAATTTCCATGAATTATAGGTGGAGAACAGGAATGCAAGTAACTGAAAATGGATTTATTTAGTTTAACGATAATTTTGATAAATTTTTTAATGTGTAGTTTTCTTAGGGAGAAAGTTTACCTCAGTGCAGAGAGAATTTGCGTGCACCATCGTTTCCACGCTTGCAGGGGTAACTTTTTAACATTACGTTTTGTTCGTTTTAGGAACTGCTTCAAAGACCCAGAAGACATATATTCCGTAATGAATATTACCTAGGAAAAAAATAAAAAAATTATGTATTCCAAAGCCACAAGTGGTCTTTTGAAAGAATATCCTTTTACGTAAGTACAATGTATAGAACACTAATAAATATGAGTGACTCACCCGAGGTTTATCATTGTGGGTGTCAGTCCAATATCTATGAAACTTAACGATGTTTGGGTGCTCTAACTGAGTTAAATTTTCGAACACCAGTTGTATCTTTTCCTCTTGAGCTTTGAAGTTTTTTCGCTCGGAAAATTGCACCTCGTTCCAGACAACTTCTACGCCTTCCTCGGTATCCATCGCCAAGTAGGCGCAATCTATGCCCGGAACGTCCCGTTGCTCGACCTAAGCCAAACAAAAAGAATGTATTAAATTTCTTTAATTCATCAAAGTATAATTATTAATTACAAAAGGGATGACAGTCTCTATTTTTTGTTAAATATAAAAAAGAGAGGGTTGCTACTGGCCACAGACTGTGCAGATGTAATGGACTTTTCAATAATATTATTGAATTCTAAAGAATGCTCATGAACATTCTTATAACATTTTACAACGTTCCAGAATTATATTCATATTAATTGTATTAGTAAAGAAATTAACAGGAGCAACTAAAAAAATCTCAGACTTTTTTTTCAAAATTCCACGACTTTTCCAGGTTTTTCAGAACTTTTTCAAAATTCCATGACTTTTTTATGTCTTGCAGCAGGTCTTGTAGCAACCCTGACAGAGCACTTTTCTTTAAAAAATAGAGGACTTCTGGAGAAATAATTTTTTTAAAGCAGGTTTTTTACAGCATTTTTTGAGTCAACTCTCTGAAACTTACTTTCAAATTTCGATTGCTTTTTGTACCTTGAGAGCCTTCGACTTTTAGGATTTCAAATCTAAAAGTTATTACTTTTTAAAGTTTCATAAACTGAATTCTTATCATGCAAACGATTTGAATTAATTCTGACATTTCCACATTTAAATGGATTCTATTTTTAAAGGTTTCAAATCCAATGTAGGGTCAAGGACCCAGTAATCGCTGTACTTAATAATACTACTTGATTACACGTAATTATAACTATTTGTAATGATTCCTTAAACTCTTCGCTTATTTGAATTCGACTCAGGCCTTAAAATTTAATGTATTAGAATTCGAATTATTTCAAAGTTGGTCACAAGTTTCAAGGTATTACCGGAAAGTAGATTACTTCTGTAGGTAAAATCAAGTTTGTAAATAAAAGTTCTTAAATAAAGGCTCTTAAATCATCATAACTTAAAATCGGTCAAACTGTTCATTGGAAATAATATGCTCATTTCGAATTGAAAATGATCCACATTTTCATATTTTAAATACAATTTTTAACGATACCCATCATACATTGTTTAATTTTGAATGCTTATAATTTTAAAATCTCTATCCTTTTCAGATTTATTTAGAAACTGTCAAATTTTATGGCTTGAAAAACAAGTTTTTTTAATTTTATTTTAATTTAAATATGAAATTGTTTAATTTCAAATGATTCTACATTGAAATTATATCATTTTAAACATTTTATTTTTTAGTTCTTCAATTTATAATGCTTGTATTTACAATTGTTCAAGTTGCAATGCTTTTAAGGGAGGAGGGCCAATAAAGCCGAATTTTGGGTCCAAAGCTTCCACTTTTCTGATTGTATATTTGTATACCAGTGAAGTTGAGAGCTTTCCGTAACAACCTATGGAAACCTTTTTACGATGGGAAAATGAAAGTTATGGGCCTTCTAAGTTTTAGTAACGCAAAGTGGGGCAAAATGATGTTTGATAAATTAAAAGTTTCTTTTTAAACTGAAGCTACATCCACTTTTAATAGAATTGTTTACTTTAAGATACGGGTCCAATAATAACACATAAGCTATTCAAAATGAATAATATTAATGTGCAATCGATGAGAAAAAATTCGCAAAACACGAATTAATATAGTTAATTATGAATACATCATTAGTTATTACCAATTGTATGGTTATAAACAGTAGTAGGAGATTTTAGAATGTTTTTTTCTGTATTTCTTAAGCTTTTTTGCCTTTAATTTATTTTCAAGTAATATGCAAACATTAAAAAATACAATAAATCATATTTCTCATTGTTATTAGGGGCCGTTCACGTATTACGTAACGCACCTTTTGAGGATTTTAGCCCCCCCCCCCCCATGGTATGTTGCGTAACGTAGAAATTGTTTGAAAGACTTTAAATTTACATGTAAAATATACATTGACTTTAAACACTAACGAAATTTTGATCTCAAACATATGCAAAATACATCAACTTTCGACACCTCCTATCCACCATATAATATTCAGTAATAATTGGCGAAATCGCCCATCCCCCTGAAGTGCATTACGTAATACTTGAACGGCCCCTTAAAAAATTGCATAAGCAAATTCGCAGTTTAAGTAATTTTTAAAACTTTCAGGCACTCTTTTTCAAAAGTGCTTTATTTGGCTCACTAGTGATAATCAAGTGCGCACATTGTCACTTAATGAGAAATTTGATTTTTATAATCCAATTACATAAGCAAATTATCAGTCTGATCAATTTTTTTAAGTTCCTGGCACTTCTTTCGAAAGTGCCTTGTTTGGCTTGCTAGTGATAATTTAGTAAAGTACATTGTCGTTAAATGGAAAACGTGATTCTTATAAACAAATTCGCAGTTCAAGTAATTTTTTTAACATGCTTTGTTGGGCTTGTCAGTGATAATTCACTGCCGAGGGGTTAACTATTGTTTTAATCTGGTGTACACTCTGCCATGTAATCTTGTGTAATCCGTTATAATCTCTTAAAATCCCATGTAATCTATGAAATCTATGAAACGTTATTCAAACCACTTTGTTGCCTTGATACGTCGCACTTCCGGTTTCATAGCCAAAAACGCAAACAAATTCCAAAAGTATATTTTTTGCATTAAAAAAATATAACTTATTTCAAAAAACTTTTCTTAAGTAATAAAATTCAGTTCTTAATGATATTTAAATTTCACAAGGAAAAAGAATATTTAAAAATATGCAACTAACAATTTTTACTTTCCTAAAAATAAAAATTAAAACTTAATTGTTTGTTCAATCGAGTAAGTACGGAACATTAGACAAAAAAATTAAATAACAATTATATTTGGAAATATAATTGCAAAATTAATGTATAACTACATTAATTCCGCGTAATTTATTTAAATTTTGGTATGTATACGACAGTCCCTTATATTATTATTCGTGATTTTGGTATTTCTTTGTTCAGCCGTGTTTTGTAATTTCAATCCCGTATAATAACTTGTGTAATTTCTTGCAATCTTTTGAAATTCCATGTAATCCCGAGTAACCTCTATAATCTTGTGTAATCTCATGTAGTAATGCGCAATCCCATATTTAATCTCATGTAATATTGTGCAATCGCATGTAATCCCATGTAATCTTGTCATTTTTTAATCTACTGTACACGAAAAATCGAAATGACTAACCACTCGTTCGCTGAAGAAACCTTTAAAAATTGCTCAAACTGCGAATTTGTATATGTAATTTCATTATAACAATCACATTTCTCATTAAATGGCAATTTACTTACCGAATTATCACTAGCAAGCTAAACAAAGCGCTATTGAAAAAATGCACCTGAAACTTTTTTAATTTATTAAAGTGCGAATTTGTTTTTTCCATTTCTTAATAACAGTAATAAATAGGATTTATTACACTTTTTAATATTTGAATATTACTTCAAATAAAAATTGAGACAAACCCGTTTCATAAATATCGAAAACCATGCAAAAATCCACTATTGTTTATAAAAATACAATGGTTAATAATTCATCTGTATCTTAAAATGAACAATTTCCTCAAACTTTATGTTTAAATGAACACACAAAAAATGATTCTATCATCTAAGGCGACAAAATCGCATGAAAATGCATCTGGCTTAACTTTTTAAAAAACTTTGAAATCGGTTGAAAATTCTAGCAGGAATCGTATTTTAAACATTTTTTCGCGATTTAGCCCCACTGTGCATTACTCAAACATAGAAGGCCGATAACTTTCGTTTCCCTCAACGTAAAAAAGTTCTCCTACAGTGTTCCAGAATGCTCTCAACCTCCACTATAGAAATATACAATAAAAAAGTGCGACCCTTTGGGACCAAAAATCGGCGTTTTTTTATTTCTTTTGCTAAAATTACTTTTTCCAAAATACATTTTTTATCATTCTAAAAAATTTAGGACCGTACAAACGTTCTTTAGTGCCTTTTATTTAATTTCACAAATTTTCAACTCGTTATCTCAATTCGCGTGGGCGTGCGTGGTGAAAAAAACGTAATTAAAAAAATAAAAAACGTTTTTGATTAATTCTGCAACAACACAAGAAAACATTTCCTACTTACAACAAGAAAGGGATCTCTCAGATTAAAAAGTGAAATATTTCAAGAGAAAATATAAAAACAATTGATAAAACCAAAAAATTCACTAAAAATACGAACTCGGACCATCAAATATAATTTTTAAAATCTGGTCCAAATTTGAATGATGAATTTCACTGAATGAATACAAGGTAAAAAATGCCAAGGTAAAAATAATTGATTGGAAACGCTTTTTTTAATGTTAAACATTTTTTGTCAAAAAAAGCCCACAATATTTTTTGTATAATTGTTTCATAAATCTGAGTGATGTACTTCAATAATAAGGATATATATATAATGCTAAAGTAAAAGAAGCTGACAGCTGCAATTAAAATAAAATCAGCATTTTTTGCAAAATTGGGCTTGCAAGTTCCATAAATATATATTTTTTTAATTCTGCTAACAATCTGATTGATGTATTTCACTACAAAGTACAAAGACTACATTGTCTGCATTCCAAAATCGAAGAATTTAAGAGTAGCACTTATTTAACTAAAATCATAATTTTGTCTTTGAAACCCGGCAGTCCGGACGCCTAAATAGCTACATATTTTTGGTAATTCTGCCAAAAATCAGGGGTACTTTTGACATCAAAACGAACCATTTGTACGTGTGCCATTTTAGGAAAAAAAGAATAAAGCTTTTTTATGCCACACTAATGTACCCTTTAGATATTAAAGGATTAAGAAAAAAAGATAATTCCAGAGAGTATATTAAAACTTATAAGGGATAAATTTGTAGGAAAAGTGCTATAAAGATATTTATAGTATCTAAATAGAGGATAAACAATAATGAATTAATTAAATTTCTTATCCGACATTTTGTGGCACACTTAAGCTTTGAAGTCTAGACAAAAATGGAGCAGTGAGTATTGACTAATTTTGGTCAAATTAGGATGCGCATTGAAAACCTACACAAGTGTCACAATAGTGGACTATTTCAGGAAATCTATTGTAAAACGGTAATCATCCATTATGAGCTTACTTAGAGCGGAGTTGGAACGATTTCATGCCTATTTTCCATTACATGAATGTGACCTTGCCAAGAATGTAAGGAGGGGAGATGGAACAGTACAGAATAGGGTTTACCATTAAGCAGACATCATGATGTACTAAAATATCAAATGAACAATGCGGGCAGTTCTTAGTTCTTGAGAATAAAACTTATATGTCACATTATAAAGTTAAATATAGTAACTAATTATTAAAGTGGTGTCCAATAGAAGAATCGGTCTTGAATACAGTATACATACATAAACTCTCAAAATGTATTTAAATTACTCTGAATATCATATTGTCATGCGATACACGTAAATATAGTTATATGAAGGTGAATTCCAATGGAGTTTAGAAATTCAATGAACCACAAGTTCGTTTAAAACAATCATGTTACAGTACAGAATGAAATAGGTATAAAATAAAACAGCAATTATATTTCTTTCTAAAGTACGTACCTTCATTTCAGAGACTTCGTTTTCACCAACTTTTGATACTGCAAAGTTCGCGCCTTCTCCTAGGGAATACTTTGTACCTACATAGACCTAAAATTGTAAGAAGACACACGTCATGTATTACGAACTTGTGATTTTCGAAATTTTTAATTAAAAAAGAATTTTTTTAATATTGAATACAAGTGAAGAATTTAGAATCTCGACAATATTCCACTTTAAATCAATTGAACATAAGAGATGTCGCTTTTGTTAAAAAAAAGAGTGGTAAAAACTATCGCGGATCGAAACAATTTATCGAAATTTCCGTCTGTCCTTTATAGAAACGTTTTGTAAGTTAAAGTTACTTAGGTGGATTCTGTGAATTCTTAAATCAAGGAGAACTATATCTATTTCTTTAATTTTTCACCTACCCAAAAACAAAGTAACAAAACTCTTATCTATTTTTGTTCGCTGAATGAAACCTGATAGAAAGAAGAACATATGGGAAAGAACTGCCTAAAATATAATTTGAATAATTATAAATAGAAAAATTGGTAAAATCGTCCGAAAAGCTCTGACTAGATTGAAAGATTTCCGATGAGATATTTTAATAGCCGAAGCAAACTGTTTTATTTTTAGCATAAAATATGAAATAGCCTAAGAGAATTGCCAGTGCCAAGAACGTAGCCCAAATGAATTCACTATATATGTAAATTCGCTTCACCAATAATCCAAAAATGCACCCTCATGTTGAGACTACTTTTAGAAGAAATATATCTATCTGCATGTCCAAAAATAAATATTACTGTCGGGTAAAACGACTGAATCCAATAAATTAGTTCTTTTGACTATTCTATTCGAATTCCAATTCGAATTTTGTCCCACGTATTTCTAGGGATCAAAACCCCAAACGAGCTCAAAAAAGGGGAAATTGGGTAATTTTTTCACGAAAAAAGGGAAAACTAACAAATTTTCCAGCTATTTCAGGACTATAGTTACGGAATATTCCGTAATACTAGCCCTAGCGCTATACTTTACCGGTTAGTTTTACGGAAAATTCCGCAATACTAGTCAGTGTCATTTTTACATGTAAAAAAAGAAACAATCTTTTTATAATAAATTTTATATTATTAAATCATTTTTTCATTAAAGAATGTATATCTCAAAATTGTATAAACTTATGTCGTTAGAAATCCATTCACGGCGATATGAACAAAATTTCGACAAAAAAGATGTGCTGAAAATTTTAAATATTTCAGCTTGAAATTGGTCGAATAAATATTTGTACATTTTTTATTGGTAACGCTTAAAAATAAAATGTGAGACTACTCAAAACAATTGATCAAGTTGGAACATTCCATTTTTTAATTATTTTACATTGTAAATTTCAATTATAGTGTTCACTAGGATGGTCTAAAAAACGTTCTTCGAGCTAGAGGGCAAGACACCCCCCCCCTCCCCACACACAAAAATAAGTTTCCATTTCCGGTGAAAGAAAATCCGTATTTTTTTCGAAATTCGAATAGTAACACGTGCCACTGGACACTGGAAAATCCCATATATATACATGGGGAAATTTTGGATTTTCGAAAAATTGGACTAATACTTCAGGGTTTGATCTAAAGTTGTCAAATTTGTCAGAGTCTACGGAATAAAACCATATCAATAAATTTCATTTTTAACACCTACTTACTCCTCCCCTCTCGCAACGCTCCAAATTTGACACAAAAATCTAAAAACTTCATTTTTACGTATCATTATTAATTTCCATCATTTTTTGCCAACTTTTTTAATGAAATTATTTTACTAAATTAATTAAAAAATTAAATTAAATTTTTAGTTAATTTAATTACTAATTAAAATTTTGAATATACCTCATAACATTTCAAACAACTTTTAATTGCTTAAATAAATGTAACTTACTTAAGCAATATTTGGTAATATGGCCATTGTTTAAAGTATGTGGTAAATTAAAAAAATGTGATTATTTGAACAATTAATTATATTATTATGTATGAAGACATACAACTATTATTCTGACTTTATAGAGTATAGAAAGAATATATTAACCATTTTTAATTGTTTAAACAAATTGAATTTTCTGAATTAAGCAATATTTACTAAAAGTAGTAAAAAATTATAGAAAACAATTTCCAGATAGCAATAAGAAAATATTGTCTTCGGTCAACAGATTATGTATTGTGATCAGCGTTGTGATTAGACTGCATACAAAATGAATTTATATTTTATTTCGTTATAGCACTTGAAAGTCTTTTATGAAAATCAAGCTGACGTTGTACTAGAACACAGAAAAAATATATAGTATTATATATTCACGAAAATAATTCGTTCATTTGAACGTTTAGAACTTCAAGCACATACGTTTTTAACAGAATTACTACGCCTCGAAATCATTCAATATTATGTTTGATTCCGAAAATACGATTTTAAAAATATTTTTTCGGGAAAAATAATTGTTTAAACAAATTCCATTTGTTCAAAAAATTAAAAAATTGGTACTATATTCTTTTTATACACTATACAGTCAGAAAAATAATTGTATGTGTTCTATGTCATCTTACTTTTTTTGAGTTGTTCCAAGAAAAACGGCTTGAGCAAATAAAAATTGTTAAAACAAATAAAAATTTGTTAAAAATTAGAAGAACAGTATCAAATTTATGTAAGTTTTCAACAATGAGTAGCATGGGATACGAATTTGAGAAAAAAGTTGATATCTCTGGCTTGATTTTAGGAAATTTTGAAAATAAAGAATAATTAATTGTTTACATAATTAAATAATGTTTTAAAAAAAATACTACTGCAAACAATGAACAGCTATTACATTTGACTCAGAAAATACGATTATTTTTTACATTTCTTGGGAAAAAGTTTGTTTAAAAAAAGTCACATTTATTTAAACAAGTACAAATTGTTTTAAAAGACACAGGGGATATTCAAATTGTCCATTACTGATTATTTATATTAAAAAAGACGGAAGAAAATTCTAATAATTAACAATAATACGTATAAATGTAGTTTTTAGATTTTTCGGTCAAATTTTCAAGAGTGTTTTTTATGAAGTGTCTATTCGTACGACCCGCCGAACGAGATGCATGATTATTGAAAATTTTGTTCCCCCCCCCCCCCCCATGTAACCCCTTTCCAGCTCCACCAATCATTTTTCAATATAGTGTACGGCTGGCCGTGTATAAGTATTCCCAGCCTTTTTTTAAAGGACTATAGTTTTCAATACTTGAAGCTTGTTGCACTTATATTATAGTTATATTTGCGTTACAGTATGATTTTTTATTTACTTTGTACTTTATTTCTTTATAAATAATTTATTTAATTGCTTCAATATTGTGCAAATTCATTTATGTAATTGTTTAAATTATTATAAATTAATTATTTAATTACGTTTTGAATTTCAATTTTAAAAAGTTCAATTAAGTAATTTCAGAGAATTTCCCGCGTAATCAAATATTGTATTTTCAAATGTCGCGATCCCTGCATTTCTTATATTCGAAAATTTTCAACTTGCTACAAGGACTTCCATGCGGAAAGTTGGAAATCAATACACAATACATTGTTTTGCTCGCCATAATACATTTAAAATAACCTACGCTTTTTTAGTGACATCCGTATTTCATTTACTATTAAAATTTAATGGATAAATGCTGCAATATATTAATTAATTCACCACTATAATAATTTTATTTAACTATTTTTAGTGCTTACCGTATTTTTTCTTTCACGCAAGTTTAAATTCAATTGCTCAAAACAGTGTAAAGACTGCATGCAATTTATATGTTATGAATGAGTTGGAATATAATAGAATGAAGAATATCTGAATACTTTTATACCTCAGCAGAGCATGTTACTCCAAGATAAGATAAGTTAATCGCCCGATGGCGAATATTTCTCTGATAATCAGTTGTAACTATAATTAAACTGCGTTTTCAATGTTTACTTAACCACTCGATAGTTGGAAAAGAAATAAAATTAAATTTAATAGATTTCATTTTTAAAAAAATGCTAAATGAATTTCTTGGGATCAAGAGTAATATATAAAGCAGATTACAAATTATCAATTGCAAGTTTATGAATAATTGTATAATAATAAAAAGTGTATAAAAAGCAGAACCTTGATCTTTCATAAAGCTTAATTTTCAATTGAATAATTACGTGATCTTCTATAAAAAGTTTGACGTTACTGCAAGATGTCTAGACAAAAGGTAAAGGTACAATATGCTTCAATGTACCACTCTTATGACTCGCAATACATCGAATTAATTATGCAGTTTCAAAATATGATGACATGTCGCATTAATATATAAAGTAAAAGTGTTTCTTCATTTTCAGTCTAAAATATAAATCATTTTTCATTCAGTAATTAGATAAAAATTGAAATATTCTTACGCATGCATAATAAAAAATGTTGAAAAAAATTTTTTTTCCTTACATTCACTTTTAAAAATTGTATAAAGCTTAGTTTTTTTAACTTTAGAACTAGTTATTTGTTTTACAAAACAAAAATTGTTGAATTTTATAGGGTAAATGTTTTAAATTTTCAATTAAGATGCTTTTCTGCGTCTTTTTTAATGTAAAGTAAAGAAAATTTTGTTAAAGAATCTTGTCCTGAGTTCAGAGACTTTGAAGTAAGATAATTCGTATATTTGACCTCTCCCTTTTATGGGTTTGAATGATTTTTCATCACATCCAGTACTGGATATAGATTTTGAAGCAAGATCAACCTCCAATTAAAATATTTGTTGTGAGAAAGGTTCGTTAAGTTGAAACGTAATCTGAAAATACTTGTAACGTTTATTAATACTTAAAATATTATGTTGGGAGAGCTAAGGACAATTGCACCGAATACGAATTCAAGTTGACTCTTATGTTGGCTATTATTTTTAATTTGCACTTTATAATAACGGAAAGAAAATAAGACACATTAGTATATTACTTTCAATTTAAACAATTATTTTTAGAAATATTTAAAGAGATTTTATAACTTTATATTCTACTTGTCACATGTATAACTGGATTCCACACACACACACACACACACACACACACAATTCCACATGTACTCATCGCTTTGTCCTATAAGAGGTTATGTTCAAACTGGTTTTCAACCTAACCTGAGTCCTGACTTTTTTTTTATTTGAAACTTTAAAATATAAAAACTGAATTAATCCTACCCACAAAAAGAACAACAAAACCTCTATTATCCAAATTTAAATCAAATCATCAACATTATATACCCTCCCCATCCAAATCCTTTAACAATCGAAACAAAATTCCAATACTCCAAAAGAAAACGCTAATAACTGAATTAAGAGGAAAAACTTGATTACAATTGAATCAAGATATACTCCAAAAACTACAACAATCGACCTATTTTTTTAATAAAGTGAATCTTTTCGATTTCCGATTGTCCTTTACACCAAGGTTAGTGCAAATGAAACCTAATTGAAGGCCCAAGAGAGCAATTTAGTAAATAACTCGAGCAAATTACCAAGCTAGTTCATTGATAACGGATTTTGATTTCTAACCTAAAATGGATATAACTAACACGAGGAAAACTTTAATCGACTCATGAGAAAACCCCTACCACTTTTGGAAGTTGGAAAAGCTGTCAAAGACGGGAAGTGGAAAAATGTCTATTTATTCGAAAATATGATATTTTTGGAGTTGAGATTCGTGGGCAATTGTGAATTGCGATCCTCTGGAGAAGAATTTAGACAACTTGAATTTTGGCAGTGACCTCGTGTTAATGTCAGGATGCCAAGAAGTCAAAAAAGCGTGTTAGGGTTCTGGTAAAGCTTTAAGCGAAAAGTCGAAAACTGGTAGGAAAAAGCCTTAACGTACGCACCTCTTCCCGGCGTTTGAGCCACCGCCCGCATGGGCTCTCCTCCAGGATCTCGCTCTCATCCTCGGAATCTTCACCACTTTCCCGCGGTGACTTGTGCTCTGGGTCGGTACTGGCGCGACTCCCGGGCATCACACACGCACGAATTAATTAAAGGAACACCACCGAAAAGTATGAAGCGACCAGGCACATCGGTGCGACGCACTTCAGTATTCTTCAGTTACGCATTGGCCGCATTGGGGGCTCAGGGTGGTGTGAAATTGTGAATCGTCGTTCACGTCAAGTGCGATGTCGAATTTGTGTATAGGTGAGTGCTGGTCAGGTTCACGTCTTACACCACTTCACACGTAGTGACACATGCAGCAGAAACCCGAGCACCGAAACCGAGGAGCGATATTTCTGATCTTAGACGGTCCCAATGTCGGATGCACTCTTTTCGGTTTAGATTAAGGCTCAAGTGGTGTGCTGGACATTTCGCGCACTATTCGCGATTCTCACTGTCAAAATAAAACCTCTCTTCGACGCCTCGATGCGACGACACTCATTTTCCGTTGCCGTCGCTTCGCTATGTCTTCGGTCTTCGATTACGTTTGCTATCCCAGTTCGGTTCGGTGATGTGATTCAGTCGGTTGTCACCGCACCCCTTTTACCCGATGCGAGCGCGCTCTTCAGACGATTATGTCAAACTACCGATACAATGTCGGAGCACCGCTGCATTACCCTCGGCATTGCAGAATTCTACCTAGAATTATCAAGAATTTCCAATCATTTGCAATCGAGGAATAAAAAAAAGGAAGCACGAGTAGAAAGCAGTAGAGTGGCTTAAAAAATTATCAATGAGGATTTGTTTAGATAAATAATTGGTTAATAGATAGAATTCATTTCTTTTGAATTTAAATTGAACACTGCTTGAATTTGAATATCCCCAAGGTTTCTCTTAAAGGAGCATGCGCGGATTTGAATTTTGCTGCGCGGGAATATTTTAAAAAAGGTCATCTCAATACGACGTAAATTAGAAACGCGATAATTGCGATTAACATTCTATTTGCGATGCGGTTCGAATATATAGTAAAATAAAGACTGTTGCGCACATGCCTCTGCTTCTATCAGGATCTTTAATGAGTGAGAAGTGTTTGTTAGTCCACCTTCATGGTGCCTGATGGTGCATACATTTTATCAGAAATGAATCATCAACCTCGGAAGTAAAAATCCTGTTTCCCTTGGCTCAAGTTCACCTTTAAATTCTTTCACTTTGCTGTTTAAGGTTATATGTGTGTATATATATTTAAAATTATGTGAAAAAAAGTATGTAAACTATAAGTATATGTTTTTCTAAGGAAATGGAGAAAAATAAAGAATGTGAATAAATACAGAGAATGGAATTTCTGCTAAAATCTTCGCGGTTATTGCGCATAGCAACTAAACATTTAGGGTTGTGACGTCACCTGGCATGATGGCCGCATACCGAAGGCCAGCCGAGGGTGCATGAGACGAACTCATACTTTTTTAATATCTTCGAAACAATGATTATTGCTATAAGTGTTTTTTTATATAAATTTTTAATTGCTCAAAGACTATTCAGTTAAATAATAAAATCAATATTGTTTTGCTATGGTGATTTTATTATTTAATTTAATAGCGCTTAAAAGATAATGAGAGATCAGTTAGAGGAAGCAAACAATTATATTAAATAACACTTATAGTGAAAAATATTTTTTTTACGAAGATATTAAATAAATAAAGTTTCGTTCCATGCATTTACTGCTATAATTAGTGATCTCTGATTAGTGCTAATATGTTTGACCCTCGTGGGTGGCCATATTGGATTTCTAACACCTAACCTGAAACAAAGATGTATCTTTGCCTGAAATTCCTCAAGTAAACCCAAAAAAGGATTGTGCTAGAGAGGCTTCTCGTGAGGAATAATCGATTTACGTTGAAATTTAGTACGAGTACTGGTTGTAGGTGCGTTGGAGTCAAATTAATAACATTGCTTGAGAAAAACACTTTTTTGAAGATTTCGCAATAATGATTCTTGTTCAAACACATTTTATCTAAAAATACAACGCATAGTGATTTCGCATGACTCAGATTGCTTATAATAATTATTTGTTTGGAATTTAATAATATTTATTTTATAGATAATTCGCATTTCTTGTGCTAGATGTCGACAGTGTTTCTATATTCAAAATTTGTTTGCACAAATCTGAATATTACATTACACCAATTTGATCAATATAAAATGTAATAATATTTTTTTTTATAATAATACTCAACTTTTTACTGGAGATCATAACCCCATCCCCTTTCCCAATTTTTGAAGTTCCTGAAGAAAGAAATTGCTTTTTTGCAAATTAATATCATAGCCCGGGCCTTTCAAATTAACACAAGATTTTGAATGGAAAAAGCACAGTTTTCGGAAAAATGGGAAATACAACTGTTTCTCACTAACTTTGTGTAATTGAATTTCAGTTACGGCTTAAAAAATGTTCAAGGAATAATTCAAAAAAATTGTTAATAAATTTATACTATTTAAACAATTATAATGTGTTTAAAGAAGTGTATTTTCCCTTTAAACCAAGAAAAGTTAGTATTTTATGGGATTTGACACAATTAATGAATTTTAGGAGCAATACTTTTGCTTAAGACATTTTGCAATTGTTTTTGGAAGTCATTTTTTTTAAACATAAACTTCAAAAAGTCAAATTCTGTAGCAGAATTGCACAAGAAGACTTAAAAAGTAGTATATTTTTTTAAATCAGTTTAAAAAACATATACTCATGAGAGTCAATTTTTGTAACGTAATTGCACAAAAGGAGTCAAAATGAGAGAAATATTTTTCTAAACAACACTGTAATCGTCTCATTAGAGTCAGTTATTTAACAAATGATTTTTTTCAATATCTGGGGATTGTTGAATAAACAATGAAGAAGATGTACAAAAGCTTTAAAAAAAATATTAAAAACCAACAAATTTAAATAGTATGTTCATAATTAACTTTAAATTCATATCTAAATTTTTAATTAATATTAGCATAACATAGAAATATTCCCTAGTATTTTCCTATCAAAAATTTCCTTCATAAAGCCTAAAACGCCTCGAAACATGTTGGATCCTGGTAGTATAAAAGACGGATAAATAATAATGAAAGAGAACGAGGTGATTTGGTTGTCTCTTTTCTTCTTTTCTCCTTATTTTTTTCATTTTTTATACAACTGTCTCTAATGAGCAGATTACAATAATGTTTAGAAACATATTCCTCTCATGTAAACTCTTTTTTTGCAATATGTTACACAAATTGACTTTCTGGAGTATATGTTTTTTCTAAACTTATTTGTTTCCCTTTTAAGCTATCTTGTGCAATTTTTTTACACAATTCGACTTTTTTAAGTTTATGTTTATAAAAAAAATTTACTTCCAAAAATTTAATAAACAGACATTAAGTCATAGCAGACGCGGATTCAGTGAAGTGTCCTGGATGGGGAGGGGGAGGGGGAGGGGGCGTCTGAATATTGTATACACATTATTATTATTATTATATCATTAGTCCGTTTCCCTTTCGGGGTAGGCGTGAATTGCTCGGTTGGAAAGTAGTGATGTGTGGATGGGTATATAGGTGAAGGGT